>WSFP011511383.1:0-13072 GCA_009831015.1 Picea engelmannii | reverse complement strand
AGAACTATCCGACCCGGACCTCATCGGAAGTTCTGTAGTCACTCGCGAAGAATATGATGCACCCAATAGTAGTAAATGAAATAAGAAGGAAGAAGTACAGGAACTGAACAACGCATCCAAATAAACTACACCAGAGTCACTAGGAGGAGGAGGTGATGATGAAGTAGATCATGAAGAGAAATAAGAGAAAGAAGAAAAATAGGAACAAGGTGAAGTAACACCGCCTAAGGATCCCCTTGATGAGGCTGAGACATACAAGAAAAGAAACCCCCCCCCACGAAACCTTCATCTCAGAAGAAGTCAAAAGCTAGTAAACCTAAGTTGCAGACTGTGCTCACGGTGGATGACATTGAACTCATCATCGATGCTATATCATATACCTCAGAAGATATTTTACAGTGCAACGAAGAAAAACATGAGACCATCTATGATATGATTGAAGCAAAGCTGAAAGGGGTACATCAAGCCCTCTACTCTAGCCGCATATTGTCTACTCTGCCACTGCCATCCAAAGGAGTCGAGTTGGGAGATGAGCTTGCCCAACTACAGATACATTGAAGCAAGTAAAAGAGGAAGTCATAGAGAAACGTCAGGTTACACAATAAGAAAAGATGACCTCCAGGAAAAGTTCGCAGAGGATAGAGAGCAGCTCCAGAAGGAGAAGGAACAACTGCTCACGAAGCAGATGGGAGTTAAAGAAGCAGTCACCAGAGCACTTCACTCTATGACGGGAATAGAACAAATGGAAGAAGAAACAATAGAGAGCCAGGTGGGAAATCTCGTTGAATCCATTCAACAGCTTCAAGCGAGAATCACAAAACTCGAATTGCAAGTAGTGCCAAGCACTCCATAGGAAGTGCGAGACCAAAGAGAAGAAACTGCCAGGAGCATAGTTGATAGAATCAAGGCATTAGACTTGGAACACAAAAAACTTAGTGGTGAAAGTGTGCAGACCTATTAGCGTCTTGCAGGGGACCCTGAACTAAGGACACTAGAGTAACAATTCCAGGAGGAAAAGCAACAAGAAAAAATAGTACAAGCACAGTTGAAGCCACTCTCAGCAATTGAGAGGATGAAAATATCCCAGGAGTAATGCACAGTTCAGAAACAGGTCCATGCCATCCAGAGTAAAGTAATGGAAGTGACCCAAAGGATCCAGCCAGTGCAGGATGAAGCCTGCATACATTTTGAGGAGATTGAAGGACAAGGTTCACACCTAGAACAAGTGGTCACTTCAGTGGAACACCACTTGGAAGGACCTATGACCAAGAAGGTTATTCAGGAGTTCACTGAGAAAGAGGATCTGGTAAAGAAATAGGTCGAGGCAGCTTGAGCCAAGATCGAGGCCTTCGAGGTAGAGTTTCCCAGATCAGAGTGACTCAGGATGATTCAAAGGTGAGTGTTGGGGGCTTGCTGGCCCTTGACCATTTTTTGGAGAACCTTGGTCATACTTGACCACTTTTGGTAATTTGACAGGCTGGTCGAAGATGGAGTGCCAGGTGAAGCGGATATCACGAGATCTCACTACCTTTTGTGTAATTTTTGGGTTTAGGGTTTATGTAATGGGTATGGGATGTCAGCCCATGCATTTTACCCATATTTAGGCCTTTTGTAAATGTATATATATAAATCTAGGCGATGTAAGAAGTACTACTACTAGGACGAGACCTAGTAATAATGGCTTAGTGCGGATCTAGAGGCTTTGTGCATATTGTGTGTTAAGACTTGCATATCTAAGTGCAAGTGGTTGTAAGAGGCTTTGTGTGTAGATTCTGTAAGAAGGTTTTGTGATATGACCTAACTCAAGGAGGGAGGATCTAACGAGGTGCGCACAGATCTTATATCCTATGCAGACTAGGTTTTGAGGCTTTGTGCTTGTAAGAAGACTGAAAGAAGATAATAAAGAAGATGAAGAGTTGGTGGACATAGCCCCACGCTGGGGGTGAACCACGTATATCTTTTGTTATGGTTTCTTTGTGTGATTGATGTGATTTATTCTTAGTTCTTAATCATTATGTATGTTAGATGCTTCTGATATAATAGCTTATTTCTTAGTGATGTGAATAAATGCTAGATCTGATCTATTTCTATATGCTAAGTGCTTGGATGTGTTAGATCGTGTTGAATATTGTGTTTCTCTGTAGTTAGGGTTTATTTTTGCGATGTGAATAAGGGATTAATACTAATGAATGTTAACTGCTAAGTGCTCTATTAAGTACCGTGATCACAGATCTGTGTCCCAGCTAGGTTGTAGACACTTGAGTCTTGCAACCACCCCTACCTCTACCTTGGGTGAGACTTTGTATACTTCGCAGGTGTTGCTGAAAGGGCCGGTAGTTAGGGTTTTTTTGGTGTGTTGATGAAGCGTTGAACCCTGGGTCTACCCCTATGCCAACATGACACTCTTCAAATTCAAAATTGGCGCAGTCATACTCACACATGGCAACTCGTGTGTGATGAATTCATCAACGAATTCAATTGTTTCCACCTTGAGCGCATTCCAAATCGGAGGTTTAGCTCCAAATTGTTATTTCATTCATGCATGGTCATTTTGTTGTGCTCATCCTCTACCCAATTGCACTCGTCCTTTGCTCAAATTCACTCCTCTATCCAATTCCGCTCCTCTGCTCATCCTATGCATTGTAACCATGCCCAAATGATATGAGTCATCCTCCTATGTCGACCTCTTGGGTATCCTCAAATTTGCACAGTGTAGGGAGGTCTTTCTTCGTGTAGGGTGGGGGTCATTCTTGGCCTGTCTGTAGGGCCACGATGATGGAATTTTGCTACAATTCTCCCTCAGATTCAATTGAAGGATGGAGTGTATGGGGTCTTTCTCCTTCTTGGTCTCTGAAGAGTCAATTTCCTTATCCACGAAGATGCCAAGGGTTGAAGATCGTTGGTTCAAACACCACCAGTTTCCATGACCAAGCTACAACAGAGTTTTCAAGCCCGAGTTTTAGAATTTTTCTATAGCTAAGGGATGCTCCAAAGAGTGGATTAAATATGAATTAATTAACCCCCTGATTGTCATCACTAGAATTATCACTTGTGAAGGTAGATACTCTGTTTTTAAAGCTTGCCATTTTCAACTATTAGCTCATTTCCAGTTTAACAAACCATTGAATTTTCCTTTTTACTTCTTGAAAAGTCTTAAGATGTCTTCCCAAGTACAAAATAATGTGGCCAATCCTCATAACATCCTATTCCACCACGACCTCATCAAATTGCTTGTCATAGATGATTTGGAAAAATAGAGGAAGACATGGAATGCATTCATTTATCAATTTTCAAACCCCCATCTTACAATCAAGATCAACAAAAAAACACTTGATCTAGGGACTGTTACTCCATCCAAACCCCATTCTCCAAAGAATCCAAACCCTCCTACTCAAGCTATACCTATACCGAAACAAAAGACCAAGAAACGTGTTGATACCCCTGTAGCCTCATCAGGCAAGAAGACTAAAAATCCTATTGACAACTCTCCAATGCCCTCAATGTCTATTGATCCTGCACCCAAAAAGTTACAAGAGGCAATTCAACAATATTTCCCTGTAGTCCCTACAAATAGGAGAGGAGCCAATTGATTCAAAGGAGGATATTTTTGAAAAAGTACCTAGAATGCAAGTGTGAAGCCTAATTTAAAAAACCCAGGCACTTCAGATCCTATCCAAGTATACTCTGATCTCAAAATCCCCCATAAAAGACTTAGAGAAATTTCTGTAGAAGAATTGGAGCCTGATAGAGAAGGGAAATCTGAACCCAATCCCCCTCATAAACCCTCTATTACACCTACCTCACAGATACCTATTCCAGATCCAAAAACTGATAGAATATCTACATCCTTCATGGGATCCAATCCCTCCTCTGAGATATCTTATCATACTCTAGCCATTGAAAAATTACAACATGAAAATGTTCACCTACTACAACAGTTGGAAGAGAGGAAGACCATGGATAGACATCTCCACCATGGAAATGAAATATTACAAGCAAAGGTGAATTCCCTCCAATGATTGGTTGATCAAATGACCAATGACAATCGTAGCCTCCGTGCACAATTGAAACACCACAATAGGGCCAAGACAAAGTCTTTAGGGTAAGAAGCTTCTAAAGCTAATCCATCCCCTTCTTAGCAAGTCTAGTCATATTGGGCAATTCATTTTTGTTTGCAGTGGGACTTGCAAAACCTTAGGTGTGGGGGTAATGTTGGGCTCATGATTTGGTTGTTTTATGATGATGATTGAATCCTTTTTGTACCGGTATTATATGTGTTATTAACCATTTTGAAGAATTTTTCCTAGGATTTTGTATCAATTCATCATGGATTTATAACATGTATGCATAATTGATGTTTTGTAATGGTTTTGAGTAAGATTTAGTACGATTTAATGTTTATAAGGATCTAATGCGTGATTTGTGTGTCACAGGGAGAATTCGCAATGCAATTTTCCATTCGGTAGCTTGTTCGACACTTCATCCAGTACCCAATATATTACTTCATACGACACTGCATCCATCACTTGGAGCATAGGTGAGTTGTCAATTTTTATATTGGCGACCTGTGTTGGGTGAATCGATGACTTGGGTTTTGTTCCCCCTCATGGCCTCCAACTACTGAGCTCTTGACATCTCAGATTAAGCAGTTATGCTAATCGTTGAGTCACTCGTTCAATTTCTAGAAGCTAAAGGCTGTTAAAGCGCATTTAATGGGATTTACCATTTTTAGAGGAGGTCGACCCTTCCAATGGTCGACCTCTCAAATTGTAATCATTATAAATACCACTAGTAGTGGCCAAACCAAATAAAAGAATTGTTAGAATGCATTTCGTTGTGTAATTGAGACATCTTTGCAAACTTGTGTTAAGAGTGCATTTTTTTAATTTAATGATAGAACCGTGTTGATTAAGCTTGCAATTTGTTGTTGAGGAGTAGCCACGAGCTGCTGGGGGGGCCACCAGTGGTCTGGATGAATACTTAGATAGATAGATTGTTTCATATTTCAGTTGTGTAGTTATCAGTTACTTCATTTCCCTGTTATATGTGTTTTGTCAATTTAAATGTTGTGTGTTTTCTGTTCATCATTTAATTATTTAATTTCCCTTTTGCAAGTTGCTTGTAGGAGATAGCTATCTATTATGTTGTGTCTTTTTTTTATTAGTGAATGGATTGAAAGATACTAAGTTTGTTGGTGTGTTAAAAGTTAAATTGATTTCTGTAGGATGAAACAGAGTAGTCTTTAAAACAGAGTATTAGTTTAAGATAGAGCTTCTTTTGCAAGTTTCGATGGATTGAATTGCAAGTGTTATTAGTTGGTTTAATTCTCAGTTTAGTCATGTTGTCATGAATCTATTTTGATTATCAATCTTGTCTTAGTGTGCTAGGATAGGAGTAGAGTTTGGATTATGTTTTTACGAGCATGTTAGTTTGAAATTCAAGTTCTTAAAGATAGGATTAAGCCTAGTTTAATTATGAAATTCTAGTTTTAGATATTGTTTTGAATTATGTTTCTATAAGTATTCTAGTTTGAAATCTGAGTTTTTAATAATGGGATTATCTTAGTTTAATTTATGATATCTCAGTTCTAGATTTGAATAGCAATTTTAAGTAGAAGTTGAATTTGAATTAAGATTTTAGTTATGAGTTTATAATCTTTCAAATTTACTTGAGTTAGTATAAGAGTGCATTTGAATTAAGTATAATAGTTTTTTCTTATCATGGATGATTGATGCATGAAAATGAGAGATCACATGGATTTTCAAGATAGTTAATATTTCTTCTATGATGGATAACCTTTCATTAGATTGCTTGATTCATACTTTTCATTTCTCCATAGAAGTCAATATTGAATTCATTCCTCTTGAGATATCACTAATTGTTAGATGTCATCATGATGTTATTAGGCACCAAAGACATAATCATCATCTTTGAAGTTTCTTATTCTTGTAGATTAAGAATAGTTTTTGATTAATCTCTGAATACTGTCATGATGCTTTTGATTAAGTAGGTTAAGATTTCCCTTTGCAGATTAGAAATGATTATGATTTTTGTTTTAAGAATAGAGTTTACTTGTTGAATAGTTTTGATAAGTTTACTTGTTGAATAAGTTTTAATAGGTTAGTTGTTTGATTGCTTACTTGCTTACTTGTTGATGCTCATTAGATTGAATAGATTGAATATATTAACTTGTTGTTGTTGTTTCTCATTAAATTGAATAGATTGAATAGATTACTTGTTGTTGCTCATAAGATTAAATAGGTTAACTTTTTCAAAGTAGGGTTTTGATATGCTTCTTTAGGAACATTCCATCGATCCATTGTTTAAAAGTTGCTTAGGGTAAATAGTTCAAGTTCTTTAATAGAGATTTCTTATTGATAGTATTTGCTTAAGTAGATTAACCCTTAGTTAGACCATCTCCTTAGTTAGATCATACTTTCTCTAGATTTTCTGCCTTGGTACATATAGTGCTACAACTCTAAGTTTACTTACCTCAGGTTGACAATTTAATTGAGGGATTTAGTGCATATAGAACACCTACCATTTTTGGTGTTGTTGCCGGGGAGTTGTGTCAAGGTAGGAAATAATTAGGAGATAGATCATTTTTGAACCTTAGCATTAGTTTGGTGGCAGGGGAACTTTAAGATGAGAGGTAAGAACCTGCGCATCTATTATAGGAGGTTCCCCCAAACCCAATAGTAGTTTTTTTTTTGTTTTCTTTCATAAACAGACCTAGGGACCCAAAGGGCAGATACATTAAAACCAAATAAAACCTTTCAACCAAGGTTCCTTCCGACCTTTTTGGGGGAGGGAACACTCCACTCATAAACTCCACAGACTGATACCAAAAGGTAGAGTCTAGCACAACCCAAAGAGCTAAAGAAGTCTTGAAGGAGACTAAAATAGGGAGCACTATAGAACATACAATTGAAGCATCGATAATAGTGGGACAGGAGGCAAGAGCACTCGAGCCTTTCATAGAACCAACCAACACAACCTTTGTTTTTTCACCACCATCAAAAGACCCTAACTTTGTAGACATTGTAGACCTTGAACAAGTGAATACTTTGTTTGGTAGTTCATCCAATATAATTGTTTCTCAAATTGAAACTTTGGCACTAATAGTCTCAATTGGCTTGAGTAGAGTCCCAAACATCCAAGCAGTCAGAAGACCTTCCCATCAAAGGGATACCTTTCTTAGAAAAGAACCTTGGGATACTTTGTTATCTTTAGGGATAAAACCATATAGGTACTCTCTTTTTGGAAACCAATTCAGTATGGATGATCAAGAGGATCACAACCATGTAAGACACGAGGAGGGATAAGAAGCCAGAAACTAAACCGAAACCACCTTCGATTTTCCAAATTTGGACACCACACAGAATGTCAATATGAAAAACATTCCCCTCTCGGTACTGCCCAAATTTTATGGTAAAAGAGGTGAAGACCCAGATACCTTCCTATTTGAGTTAGACATCTTGTGCATGAGCTACAACTACTTACAGGATGCCTAGAAACTAAAAATCTTTCCTGCCACCCTCAAGGAATATGCACTAAGATGGTTCATGGGGTTGGGAGAATCCATTATTAGGTCTTGGAAAGAAATGACAGATACATTTATTAACAAATACCAATATTACTACAAGTCCAAGGATTCACGTAATGATATTTTCAAAATGCAATAGTTAGAGGACGAGAATCTCAAGGATTATATGGAACGATTTTCTTATATCTCACAAAAATCAAAGTACCACAACCTTCCAGATGATGCAGTCAGGGCCCTTTTCCGTAAAGTAATTTCAGAAGAATACTTAGAGATACTTAACCTGATGGCATCAGGTGACATCTCCCATAAACCATTTTCCAAAATTTGTGAAATGTGTAAGAATTACTCGAGGAGTAGAGATAAAATAGGGAAGAAAGTTTGAGATCCTTATAGTAGAAACTTAAAACTAGTAGAGATAGGGAACCTTTTAGAGAACTTAAAAATATATATATTAAGAACAATAGGTTCCCATTTGGACACCCTAAAGATTAAAAAGAAATAGGAAGAGGAAAATGCAACAATGAGCATATTTTTCCCAAGATGCAGGAGGAAGCATTCCTAAAGGGAATTCCCATTAGATAACATTTTTGTTTGTGGATTTTACATGGAGGACCACTCAACTAAAAAATTTCCATCATTGCCCAGTTTGTTAGCCATCTATAGAAGTGGGGATCCTGGGAAGTCCTCTTATGCACCTAGGAGGCCATGGCAACCTAGGAATCAACCTACATACTTGGATCTACAACCCAAGTTCCACCCTATTATCAACAACCACAACAATGGAACTCACCGAGTTGGAAAAACTGGTCTACACAATATCACCATCCTTGGCTTCAAGGATGGGGAGGAGGGAATAACCAAGGAAACCCTCAAGCTCCACCTGTCCCTAAGCCCAACCATCCAGGGATGATTTTAGGGGCTAAATTTTTCTCATGGGATAATTTTCCATGGTTTTTCCAAAAACAAGTTTCGTTATTTTAAAAATGATTTTCCCAAATTCTATAGGATAAAATTATTTTACCTTAAGAATTGCCAAAATTTTATAAAAACTATGTAAAATACTTAGAAATTTGAATATTTTTTAAAAAATATCGCCAAACATTTATAGTTGACGTATGAAGGATTAGTAATATTCGCCAAGGTTTCTACATTTTCAAATAAATTTCCATCCTTAAAATCATCCATGCAACCATCCCTACCCTTAGTTTCCACCGAACATCCTACAACGTCTGCTAGGTTTTGTTCCACCACCTTTAACTCCTATTCCACAACAACCACAACAATATCAGAATGAAATCTCCCTGAGACTGAAATTATTACCGGCACAACTAGTGTACAATCCCAATAATAAACCCACTCAACCTCTTAAAAATGTTGAGATGCAGGCCTTCCCAACATATGTTATTTCTCTCCTTCCATTGCAGGAGATTCAACTAAGGTCAGGGAAAGTTCTGGACAAGCAAAGGCCTTCAATAGTCATCTGGGAAGAAGAAGAAGAGGAAACCCCCAAAAAACCCATGGATGACACTAGGTGGGAAGATGTTATTATTCCTAAGGACCAAGAACCCAAACTTCCCTAAAATGAACCTTCACAAATTACGAAGGCCCCTCATCCAAAAATATTAGTAATCGAGAAACCTACCACCCAACCAGAATTTGACATCTTTAATGAATTGAAGAATATATGTGTGAAAATTCCCTTGCTACAAGCCATTGAGTATATTCCAATCTACAATAAGGTGGTCAAATAATTTTGTATTAAGAAGCCAGGAAAGAAACAAACAGATCCTCCAATAATACATTTGATAGGATAACTTTCTGAGTACACATCATAGCAACCTAAGGTCACAAAATATGGGAACCTAGGAAACCCCGTAGTGACCATATCCATTAATGAGGTTTCCATTGGGAACACTCTCATAGACCTAGGGGTAGCCATCAATGTTATGACTATTACTGCCTTGGAGGAATTAGAACTAAAACCTCTTCTTAGACCTACCCCAACTATTTTGGAATTAGCAGATAAGACAAGGGTTATACCCGAAGGAATTTTGGATGATATCATAGTTACTTTAGCCTCATGGGGGTACCCAATAGACTTTCTTTTCATCCACTCAAAGGATCCTACCAAAGGGCATCCCATTATTTTGGGAAGACCTTGGTTAGCCACAACCAATGCATTTATTGGCTGTAGAGAGGGAGAAGTGACCATCTCAAATGAACTCTCTATACATAAGCTCACCATATATCCACCAACTCAACCTATCATGGAGAATACATGGTGGCTTGAATTTCCATACGAGAATGAAGAATGGGAAGAGCCTGTGTTTCCAAGTCATCATTCTTGGTCACTTCAGGAGCACATAATGGAAGATGTGCTAAACCAATTTATTTCTACTATCACGTGTGTTGATTTTCCACAATATTTTCCCCAATTTGAGTACATGTTTGGGGAATAATTTCAAGAATTGTTGGACCCATCTATTTCTTATTCTACATATTTTATCTTCGATATAGATGAGTCTACCACATCTTATACCATGCCCTACGAAATTAGTCCAGGAAAATTTCTACATATAAATTCCCGACTAGATGCAGATCAACAAAAGAAGTTAGAAAGTGTCATTAAATAACAATCAGGGGCATTCTCTTGGGAATACACTGACATGAAGGGTATACACCCTGACACATGCATTCATCACATATATACCCAGGGGTACATAACACCTATTATGCAACCTTAGAGAAGGATGAACCTAGCACTCAAGGACATAGTAAAAGAGGAGATCCAAAAGTTATAAAATCTTGGATTTATTTATCCCATCTCCGGCAGTAAATGGGTATCCCCACTTGTATTGGTTCCAAAGAAAGTAACCAAGAAATGGATAATTTGTGTTTATTTTTGAGAGATTAACAAGGCCACTTTGAAGGATTATTTTCCTCTTCTTTTCATTGACCATGTCTTGGATACCCTATCAGGAAAGAAATATTTCTCATTTTTAGATGGATATAGTGGGTACAATAAAATTCGCATAGCACCTGAGGACTAGGACAAGACTACCTTCACTTGTCCTTGGGGCACCTATGCCTATAGCGTCTTACCATTTGGATTGTGTAATTCTCCTGCCACATTTCAACAAGCAATACTAGGGATATTTGTTGATCTTATTTATGATACATGGATGACTTCACAATATATGGAAATACTTACCAGGAAGCCTTAGATAACTTAGAAAAAGTCATTATCAAATGCCAAGAAATGAACTTGTCCTTAAGTCATGAAAAATGTCAAAATGTTGTTGACTGAAGGAGTGGTTCTAGGACATCATTTTTCATCTGAAGGGATTAAATTCAATCCTGCTAAGATTGAGGTCATCATCAGAATTCCACCCCCCTAGAATAAAAAAGAGATGAGAATCTTTCTTGGACATGTCAGATACTACTGACGATTTATTGAAAATTTCACAAAGATTGTTGCACCCATGTTTGGATTGTTAATAAAGGATGTTGATTTTCTTTGGACTGAGCAGTGTCAAACCGCCTGTGAAACTATGAAAGCTAAGTTGTCTGTGGCACCAATTCTTAGGGGGGACAATTGGGCTCTCCCATTTCACATATTCATTGATTCCCCCTACACTGCAATAGGAGGAGTATTAGGGAAGAAAGAAGATGAACAATCCTATGACATTTATTTTGTGAGCAAGAACTTGTCCCCTGCCAAGTTAAACTATACAGTTACCGAAAAGGAATTATTGGCAGTAGTTCATGCTATTAATAAATTTCTCCACTACATCACAGGTTACGAAGTATTTGTACATACATATCACTCTGCCATTAGATTTATCATGAATAAAACCATAACTAATGGCCGAGTGACTAGGTGGCTCCTGTTATTACAAGAGTTTAATATCACCCTTCTTGAATTACTTGGAAAGGATAATTTGGTAGCTGATTTTATTTCACGCATAAAAAATGAGGATGATGATATTCCCATAGATGATAGTTTCCCAGATGAGCACCTTTTTTCCCTCTATGTAAATACCCCATGGTTTGAAGATATGGAAAACTATTTGGCTACTAGGAAGTTACCATCTCATTTGTCACCTCATGAAAAGCATAGAATTATTACGCAAAGTGCCAATTAATCTTGGGTTGGCCATGACCATTTTTGTACTGGTCCAGACTTGATTATTCGTAGATGTGTCTGAGAAGATGAGATACCAGAAATCATACGAAGTTGTCATGATGGACCATGTGGTGACCATTTTTCTAACAAACGTACAACATATAAGGTGTTACATTCAGGTTACTATTGGCCTAGAATTTTTAAGGATGCTTCCAAGTATGTGAGGAGTTGCGATAGTTTTCAAAGGATAGGAATACCCATGTCAACTGACGAAATTCCCTTGCGTGCCCAAGTTATGATAGAACCTTTCGAGAAATGGGTCGTTGACTTTGTAGGACCAATTTCACCCATGTCTCGTAAGAAAATTTATATTTCGGTTTGTATAGATTATGTCACCAAGTGGGTAGAAGCAAAATCCCTATTCAAGGATAAAAAAAACTCTGTTGTCAAATTCATTTATGAAGACATCTTTACCCGGTTTGGTTTTCCTCGTGAAATTGTTACAAACCAAGGAACTCAATTCACTTCCAAGCTAATGAGAGAACTAATGAAGAAATATGGGATCAAGCACTGCAAGTCTTCTCCATACCACCCATAAGATAATGGTCAAGTAGAGTCCTCAAACAAAGTTCTGGAAGCTATCTTAACCAATAATTTTCAATTGCATCATCAGGATTGAGCTGATAGGATTCTAGAGGATTTGTGGGCATATTGGACCACCTGGAGAAACACCACTAGGCATACCCCTTATGAGCTAGTGTATGGGAAACAAGTACTTCTACCAATAGAATTCCAAGAAAGGACCTTTCGTATTTCCGTAGAATTGGGATTAAAATTAGATGAGGCTCAGAAACAACAAGCCCTACAATTAAGCAAGTTGGATGAGATCAGGAAATATGCTATCCAACAAATAATATTATTCCAAAACTAGAGGAACAAGTGGCATGACAAGTTTATTAAGAATAAACACTTCCAACCTAGTGATTGGGATTTGTTGTTTGACTCCCGATTTAAAACCTTCAATGACAAACTTACCACTTGGTGGTTGGGTCCTTACGCGGTAGTCACTATGTATGAAAATTGGGCTGTGAAAATTAAAACAATTGACGATGGAAAAGTATCCTTTGTAGTAAATGGGCACTGACTAAAATTTTATCATAGACCCACTTCCAAAGAAGATTAGGTTGGTTGTCATTAATGTCAACCCTTGAAGAAAGTCTGGTAGCGAGTTCCAGTAGCACAAAGGTTTGGGTAATGGAACCAAGGTTGTTTCATGTATAATGGTATGAGTTTTAATATTTGAAGGTAATACTATTCTATATGGATAATACATGTCATGCCATTTCTGGTGGTATGTGGAACGTCACATAACTCCTCACGGTTTGAGAGTTATGGCCTTA
>WSFP011511382.1:0-13072 GCA_009831015.1 Picea engelmannii | reverse complement strand
CACTGGTGAGGAGAATTGTTCGTTCTGCTGGATTGTTGGGATTGTGATATTGTCCCATTTGGGGTGGGGGATGTTGTGCATCCTCTTTTGAATGTGAAAAGGGGCTCTTTAGGGCACAATCAGGTCTTTGACCAGCCTCCCCACGCAGATTGAGCTCGGATTTGGTGTCAAATCGACTTGGGAGCCGATCCATTAGTGGTTGGGAGGCCGACCAGTTTCATAAATGCGCCGTTTGGTAGGCGCACGGGTTTTTCACCCCACAGCCGTGCATATGCGCTCCCGGTACGAAGATGTTACGCGCGCGCGCGCGCCCAGTGGGTGCAAAGCGCCTTGTAATTTTTTGGCCATTTTGTATAGTTTTGACCCTTTTGCTGTGCTGTGGAATTAACCTTGTGCCATGAATGACTGTCTTTCTGTGTTGACGATGCGGAGTTCTTGTCGCCCTGTGCGGACGAAATTTCAGTGATAACACTTAGTATCTCACTCACCCATTAATGAGACCCTTAGAATTATGGAAGCAATTCTACACATGCTTGAGCAAGAAGATAATCCATGTAGCAATTAAAACTCTTTTAATTAATGAAGACACCTAGGCGTCTCCACACACCAATGGATTACGCCTTCATTCACCTCCTTCAATGAAGCCATGACAATTATGTTCCAGATGATAACTCTCATGCACATAAGTATCATAATAGTATGTGGCATTGGATTTCACATCATAGTTGTGTCAGGGAAAGAGAATATGCACTAGTTTTCTCTGAGGATGCTCAAAACAAGTGGACACCTCTGGACCACCAACCAATGACAAAAACGAGAAGGGGTTTCGCTAACCCAAGGTAGATTCCCCTTGGAGCGCCTTGGTACTAGATTTACATCATGGGAGATTGAGGTGTTACACCATGAGCTAGAAACTCATAGAATTAGGGTTAGGGTTGGTTTTCAAAAAACAAGTTAACCGCCCATAGAGTTGAAAAATGACTCAGCAATCAATTGGAATCCTCCCAATAACAATGTGTGGCAGCACATAAATGACTAAGTGGATCATTTTCCCAAGGCAAGGAATGAATTCATGGGTATACTCCCCTCGTGCTAGTGTTCCCACATTATATTTGGACAACAAAAGAACATGAGGCAACAGAGGGATGGGTTATACACGCCCAAAGGAAGAGAGAGCATCTCAAATAAAAATAAAAAACTCCATTTAGTAAGTTATCACCAACGATGATGGAAGGAGGGCCATGGATTTCCCTTTTCTAGGTTGCTCAATGGTATAGATCAAGCGACGGTTGGAAATTATAGCCACCACCAACAATGTGGGGCTCTCCTTGAGCCATGGTGAGCGCTCAAACAAGGTTAAGAAACAAATAACAATGTGTGGGCTCTCCTTGAGCTATGGTGAGCGCTTCAGACAAGGTTAAGCAACAAATAACAATGTGTGGGCTCTCCTTGAGCTATGGTGATCGCTTCAAACAAGGCTAACATCTTACAAGATGAGTTGTGGGCATTTTACAGTGAGAGAACAATCCCAGTAGTTTCATGGACGCCCAAAAGCATGGGTAAGATCATGGCTAGGCTAGATAGCAATAATACAAAGGTTGGAACATCTAGGAGCAAAGGCAAGATTCTTAGAACACCTAGCAGTGAATATTACTAGTTGTCATGCATAATCACTATTCTCAAGGTACTCACACACACCATACTAAAACAATATGCAACTAGTCACTCTACATCCCCTCACTAAGATACAGAGAAGTCATTTAAAAATGTAACCAACAAGTTACAATGAAATATAATATTGAATTTAAACACAACACACAGTGATAAAATAACTCAATGAGACATGATTTTTATCCTAGAATCCAAATGGGAAAACCAATCGAATGGTGCTCAATATTCTTCTTTTTGTAAGTTTGCAAGTTTTTACAATGCTCTCCTCCTCCTTGGCAAAAAATCCCTTTGAGCATGAGAGAGAGTAAATAAATAGGGAGATCTAGGGGGTAAGGGAAGGCCAATATCCATGGCTCTTCACTTTACGTTCCTTAGCTTTCTCTCTCATATCTTTTTCCTTTTCCTTTTTATTATTTTTCTTTAACTTTTATTTTACATGCTTATTTGGCTTATTCTACATAAACTTGCATTGTTTTACATTTTTTTTACGTGGCTTACATAATACATTGTGATTGTGAATCTATGTTGTAGGTACTGAATCTTATCCACTTGTTAGTTCAGATCCATTTTGGATCACACCTCCCCATTGAGAGGATTTTTGGTCCCCAAAATCCTAAGGAAACCAATCTGGATCAGTGTTGTTTGCTTCTTTGGAAAATGGCTCTAACGATGGCTCCTGGCTATAACTCTAACTTTGGCTCTAGCTCATGGATCTGGCTACTGGATTAGGTCCTGAACTATGACTCTAGCTCTGGTCCTGGCTCGCTTGTTCCCGTAATGCAGAATTCTCCTCATCGACTCTCAGCTTTGAGAAATCTCCAGATCTGAACTCTAAGCCCAACACTCATTCCCATCTCCATGTCTTCCTTGGAGATAGTCCATCTTGGCAATCATGAAGCCAAGTTGAATGTTGGTCTTATTTTTCATTGTAATCCCAGCTTGCTTCCATCACATGTCAATCCTATGAAAGGAATTTTGGTCGCCTTCTTCTGCTAGGATTGGTTTCTTCCTAGCATGGAAACAATTCTTAAGTGCCTACACATGCTTGCAAGCACCCCATGGAGTTCTCAAGAAATCCTCTAAGGTCATTGACCTCCTTGCACCATTCTTCGACACAACTCTAAGATGGGGTTCTTTTGATGCAATACCGCAAACAAGAATGAGGTTGTGGTTTCTCTCGGCATCAACCTATTGTCCTTCTTGTTTGTTTTGTTGCTCTCTTATGTTGTTATTTATCCTTGGACAACTTATGTCCCTTGGATTGGAGATGCATGCATCTCTTCATCTACATGAACATATCCTCCTACCAGTTATCCATCCATATGACCTCCTCACCAAGGTATACATGTTGCACTCTATGTTTGTCCCAATTTGTTCTAACTGTTATGAGGGAGTCTTGGCCTTCTTTAAATTTCTTCTTGAGCAATGGTAGCAATTTGGCAGAGGGCTCCATGTGCTTCTCCATCTCTACCATCCATTGGTTAAACATCTTAACTTGCACATTCAAGCTCTCATTCTCCTCTAGAAGCTCGACATTGTTGGTCCTTAAGTATTCCAACTTATCTATGCTTTCTTTTCTTGAGTTGCGGTATGTACTATTATGTTCAAAGTTTTGGAAGTTTTGTCTTCGTCAAGGATGGAACTGCTATGATACCATCTGATTTGTAATCGAGGGGATTATAGCCCACTTGCTTCACCAACATGAATACTTGTGCTGAACTTGATTTCTTGTCTCTCTAACTCAATTATGTCCCTAAGTTGTGCATATGGACCTTGGTCTCCTAGAGGCTACCAAGCCTCAGTCCTCTACCCTACAATCATCAATTACCTAGAAATGACAATAACAATTCAAACCAACAGACATATAATCTTTGCACATGTCGTCACTGTCACGTAGCACTTATTATAACCTACGCTCACTATGCAGTCGTTGAGTTGGTTGCAGTGCTCAATGCATTTCTCGGTGTAGCTACTCTATGGTTACTGTATTGATTAGATAATTCATTCCTTAGCTTGTATAATGAGTATTGATGGCATATCAATGCGCCTTAGTATCTCACTCACCCATTAATGAGACCCTTAGAATCATGGAAGCAATTCTACACATGCTTGAGAAAGAAGATAATCCACATAGCAATTAAAACTCTTTTAATTAATGAAGATACCCAGGCACCTCCACACACCAATGGATTACACCTTCATTTTCCTCCTTCAATGAAACCATGATGGTTATGTTCCAAATGGTAGCTCTCTTGCACAAAAGTATCAAAATAGTCAGTGGCATTGGATTTCACATCATAGTTGTGTCGGGGAAAGAGAATATGCACCAGCTTTCTCTGAGGATGCTCAGAACAAGTGGACACCCCTAGACCACTAGCCAGTGATGAAAATGAGTAGGGGTTTAGCTGACCGAAGGTGGATTCCCCTTGGAGCGCCTTATTACTAGATTTACAATGTGGGATATTGAGGCGTTACACCATGATCTAGAAGTTCATAGAGTTAGGGTTAGGGTTGGTTACCAACAAACAATTTAACCTCTCGTAGAGTTGAAAAACAACTCAACAATTAATTAGAATCCGCCCAGCAACAATGCATGGAAACAAAAAAATGATTGAGTGGGTAGTTTTCCCGAGACTAGGGTTAACACACTGTGTTTGGATAACAAGAGAGAAAGGAATGAATTCATGGGTATAATCCCCTCATGCTAGGTTTCCCACATTATGTTTGGATAGAAAAATAACGTGAGGCAACAGAGGGATGGGTTATACATGCCCAGCGGAAGAGAGAGCATCTCAAAGAAAGAGAAAAATCTCCATTTAGTAAGTTATCACCAATGGCACTAGAAGGAGGGTCGTGGATTTCCCTTTTTCAGGTCGTTCAATGGTGTAGATCAAGCAACGATTGGAAAATATAACCACCACCAACAATGCAAGGCTCTTCTTGATCTATGGTGAGTGCTTAGACAAGGTTAAGCAACAAGTAACAATGTGTGGGCTCTCCTTGAGCTATGGTGAGCGCTTCAAACAAGGTTAAGCAACATATAACAATGTGTGGGCTCTTCTTGAGCTATGGTGAGCGCTTCAAACAAGGATAACATCTTACAAGACAAGTTGTGGGCATTTGATAGTGAGAGAACACTCCCAGTAGTTTCATGGACACCCATATGCATGTGTAAGATCGTGGCTAGGCTAGATAGCAAGAATACAAATGTTTGGACATCCAAGAGCAAGGGCAGGATTATTAGAATTCTCAGTAGTGAATATTACTAGATGTCATGCATAATCATTGTTCTCAAGGTACTTGGTGGCCCTTGGTTATGTATTAAGGAAGAATAAAGATGAAGTACGAAGTGTGCAGAAGGCACATAAACTGAGGAAGGGTCGAAGTGGTTAAAGAAGCAGAAAAGAAGGAACGGAGTAAGGAAAATAAATCCGTTGGAAGAGAAGATCAAGGAAGATAAAACGTCAAAGAATATGGATCGTGGACAACTTAGCAAGCGGAAAAGACACCAATGGATGCTTTGGAGCACCTCATGGAAAAGAAGGAAGGACAGGCTGGTGAAGCCCTGAAAATGCGGGTCATGTGGACCTAGGCTTTTGGATCTAGGGTTTTGACACCTAGACTTCAGTCTAAGGTTGTCTGAGAGTCATGTAGTGTATAAATAAAGGTCTAGAAGAGTCAAGAGGGTTGGTCTATGGTTATGGTTATTGTTTATTATTGTTATCGTTGTTATTGGTGATAACAATATTGAGTCTGTATTCTGGATCTCTAGCTAGGTGTGAAGATCAACCCTGCAGCTGGGTGTGCAGGGAGGGAAGAGAAAGAGAGAACGAGAGAGAGATATGCAACTAAGTGCACAGACAGAACTGTATGTTTTCATCTAATAATATCAAGAAACACAGTTATGTGGACGTAGCCCTAGGGAGAGGGTGAACCACGTAAATCTTGTTGTTCTTTGTGGTTGATGTTGTGTTATTTTCTATTTGTTATACTGGTATTGCATGGTTGTTTTCCTTATTAAAGATAGAAGGTATAATCTAACTTCGCAAAGCTAAGTGTAAGACTGTTAATGAATCTCTGGGTTATATTGTGTTGTTGTTCTGGATTCACCTTGCATTTCCTCTAGTTGTAGACACTTGTGTCCTGCAACCCCTCTATTGCTACTTCAGGTGATACTTCATCTGCTTCGTAGGTGTTGCAGAAAGGGCTAGTAGTTAGGGCTTGTTGGTGCACTGTTAGAGTTGAACCCTGGGTTTTCCCCTGTGCCAACAAATGGTTCTGTTGTCAAGACCAGGATCTTTTTGAGGGAATGTCAAGGTGGTTTCCATCAAAGACAGAAATCCAGAACTTGATAGAAGAACAAGAAAGGGACTTCATCGTAGCTCAGAACAAGAACCCTAGTATTAGTACAAAAGACTAGTTGGGGAGGTACATATTTACAGATGTGCACGAAATTTTCTTTACATGAGTTCATAAGGATCTATATGAGTGGTTAGCGAGACTAGAAGACATGCAATTTGAAATCAGATCTAGACCACTTGTGGTTTGGACAGCGGTGCTGATCAAGAAGGTCAAGAGAGTTGATAACGTTGTGTCTATAGCAGTATATCTCTGGTTTGATAGCACTATTGGAGGGTACATTATTGAGTTCACTATTGACAAAGTGGAATCATATAGTCAAGCAGAGAGGTATTTCTTTAAGGGACCTAGAGGAAAGTTTCTACACTTCTTGAATTTAAAGATTAAGATGTTATTGCACAAGAAGAATATTCTGAAGATACAGTAATTAATGGATTTTAAATCTAATGTTCAAGAACTCAGAGAGCGACAGTGACACAGAGGTTGGACACACACACAGTGGGAAATCGTTTAGATAGGTTCCTCTTGCGAACCTGTTTAATAAGAATTACAGAGACGAGGGATTATCCAGTGGAGAAGAAGCTGATCTAACAGACAAAGAGTATTCAGAGTCCACAAGGGAATAATAAGTAGAGACTGAATAACTTCGTTGAGGAGAACCATAAACTTCAGGTACTGCGCCTACTATCGAAGTAATTATTATTACTCCTCTTGTTGTTTTAGCAGCATTAAGTAGCTAGAGTAACCAGAGTAATCAGAGCACTCGGAGTACTGTTACAAGAATTTTAGTACATACTCAGTCAAGAAACCAAGGAAAGTTCATGTCAGATGAAATGAGGTTGCCTATTTTTAGAGGAGATGGATCTGAAGATCTTGACCAACACTGGTTCATATGCAAAGTTGTTTGGAGCATTAATCAAGTCACCGACGAAGATGTTAAGAGAGCTTAGTTTAGTACTACCTTGAGGGACCGACCACTGAATTGGTATATGAAGTTTGCTTCAGGACCTGGACAGCCTAAACCGTTGAATGACATTAAGAATGTGTTGAGTGCATAATTAAAGAAGCCTAAGTCGGAGTCACAGTGCATTACAGAGTTGAAGGAAATCAAGCAGAAGGCGTCTGTACTTGTTTGGGAGTTTGATCAGAGGTTTAAAACTCTGACAGGTCGTTTGAGTTTTCAGATCCCAAACGAATAGATGAAAGAATGGTTCATCGTTGCCCTCCTACCACATATCAGAGTTCCTTTGATGCAACAGAAAGTTGCTTCATAGGCTAAAGCATTGGATATCGCCATGAAACTAGAAGCAACCCCTGTAGGAGAATCCATTCCAGGTACGAGCCAGATCTTTAATCAATTAACTAGTTTATCTTTACAAGTTGAAGATATGAAAAAGGACAAAGGAAAGGAGAAAAGAGAAGATCTATGGTGTATCAGATGTAAATCGAAGGGCCATGAAAAAGAGCATCATCCTTTATTTAATGAATACTTGGCCTCTGGAGCGTCTAACCCTTTGAAGCAGGCT
The DNA here is from genome assembly GCA_009831015.1 of Picea engelmannii. Taxonomy (NCBI): domain Eukaryota; kingdom Viridiplantae; phylum Streptophyta; class Pinopsida; order Pinales; family Pinaceae; genus Picea; species Picea engelmannii. The sequence continues at coordinate 5,516 of WSFP011511382.1, read as the reverse complement.
ACTCTACCATGGTGTGAGGTATGTAGAAATAGACATCACCCTGGTGAATGTTATTACATGCAGAAATATGTCTAGACACCTACCAATATTTATTGCACATTCTGTAAATTTGTGGGGCATGATGAGAAGGAATGTATGGCTTATGATCTCATGCATGAAAGGTCAAGGGATACATATATAATTCAAGGAGAAATGAAGCCAGAAGGAAATTATGTGCAGTTCAATTCCCCAGAAAAAGGAAACTTCAACCCTCGCGATAGATTCATAGGAAGAGGACGAGGAGGAGGAATGGGTCAAGGTCGAGGTCAGATCATTTGCTATAACTGCGCCTAGCCAAGACATTTGGAAAGGGATTGTCAGAACCCTTGTACTACTTGCAACTACTGTAATTCATTTGATCGTGTCATTGAAGATTGTCCAGTATTTCTAGCAAAATTTCAAGAAAGATGAGGTGGAAACAAACAAGTACAACCAATATCTGTTGAACCTCGTGGTGAGGATCCTCGAGTCGTTGTTATTACTAGAGGATGTGTTGTTACAGGAGAAGAAAGGGTGACTCTAGGAAATACTACAAATGGATCAGGGATCTGAAAAGTTGTAGAGAAGACACAATTGTTTGATCCAAGAAAGGAAAAGCACACCTTTGAAGAAGCAAGAAGAGAATTTGAGAACAAGCTTCTTCATCTAGAGCACAACCAAAAGTAAGGGAATGTGGAATGCCTCCAACATTTGATCAGTCTGCCTTAGCTAGACAAGGAAAAGAGGTAAGCAAGCTTATGGACTTCTTGTATACTTGCATCAATTTAATTAAAGATGGAAAAATTGTGTAGGAACTACAACACTTAATAAGACAGTATGAAGTTGGGAGAATAGATCCTCTGTTAAGTAGAGTTGTGAATCAAGTATCTAGGAAAAGAAGGACAAGAAAGGAAATACACCTTAATGCTCATATTGGAGACTACGACATAGACTATGTGGTCCTCGACTTGGGATCATAAGTAAATGTTATGATGAAGCAGACTTGGGAATTGATGGAAAAACCTAAGTTGATTTACTCCCCTATTAGGCTCAGGATGGCTAATCAACAGGCGATGAGCCCCTTTGGAAGACTAGAGCATGTCCCTGTGTACATCGACGAAGTGAGGACATTTGCAGATTTCGAAGTGATTGATATTGTTGATGATAGTTGCCCCTACCCAGCATTGTTAGGAATTGATTGGGATTTCAACAATTCGACTGTTGTTGACCTAAAAAAGAGAAGAATGACATTCGAAGGTGATGGTCTTAAGTTCATTGCACCTCTTGATCCTGATGAAGGTTGCAGATACACACAACCGATAAGAGAAGAAGACCACGCCTATGAGCTAGAAAATATATATAAACTAACAACAGGACAACATGATTATATCAATCCTACAACAAATGGAAATCTAAGTTGGCGAAGTGAAAGTGCATGTTCATCAGATTCAGAGGAAGCATTGGAAAATTGACAGAACATAATGTATGAAGTCTCTACGCGGAGGTGTGCCAGATTGACCAGAGCAGTTCGCTGGGTTGGCATAGAAGTAAGTAATCTTCCTACATTTGATGGCTTGAATCATTTAGAGACATTTCTAGTTGAATTTGAAGGAATTGTACCAGTACAATAGAGGTTGTTAGCACTAGATGAAGCCTTGAAAGCAACGCCAGTTAGATGGTGTGGAACACATAATCAGAACATCGCGGAGTGGGTACAATGTCGCACCTTGATGACAGTGCGCTTTTCAGACCAAGTTGAAGGTTGTGAAGTTCGATACACAGGTCATAGTTGTCCCAAGATCCATGTGCGAAGTTGTGAGGAATCCTTGAGAAACATTCCTAAAGAACAATGGGTACATAAGTTCATTAACACTTTGGATACTACACCTATAAACTGGTATCTTCAAGCAGAATCGTGCCTCATCACTACAGATTGGTATGGAATGACCCAGAACTTTATAACTACATTCCTATTTGAAGGTCAGTACTCTATAGTAGATCAGGCTTTACAAATTGTAATACAAAAGGTCTTTGAAGAGGCACCTAACCTCCCTTTTGCACAAGAAGAAGATGAATGGACTGAACCTCTTTAGAAGTTACAGGGTTGTTACAATATTAATGTTGTTGATGATGATGACCCTAGGGATGTAAACATTGTAGAAACAGAAGGTCAGAGAGACATAGAAGGACCAAGGATCGAATTACCTTTTATTGGACAACCTATTAAAATTAAGAAGGTTAATATTGGAACAAAGCAAGCACCTAAGTTGGAAAATGTTGGAGACTATTGGGACAATGCTACTATTGATAAGATTATAGAACTACTGTATGATTATCAGGACTTGTTTCCAACCAAGTTCAGAGACATAAAGGGAATAAAATGACCCATGGGAGAAATGAAGATTCCTTTGAAACCAGATGTAAGGCCAGTCAAGAAAAGACCTTACAGACTGAATCCCAAGTACAAGTAGAAAGTTAAGATTGAATTAGATAGAATGTTGGAAGTAGGAATCATAGAACCAGTTGAATAATCTGAATGGATCAGCCCTATGGTGGTCCAAGATAAAAAGTCAGGAGAAATCAGAATATGTGTAGATCTAAGGAAACTGAATGATGCATGTTTACATGATCCATTTCCTACAACTTTTACTGATGAGGTCTTAGATAATGTAGGAGGACAAGAAGTCTATTCATTTACAGATGGATTTCCAGGCTATCACCAGATCCGAATTGCTAAGGAGGATAGGCATAAGACCACATTTGCAACATAATGGGGTTCTTATCAGTACACTCTGATGCCTTTTGGGTTAAAGAATGCACCAACCATCTTTTCCAGGGTGATGGTCAAAGCATTTAAGGAGTTTTTACACAAGTTTTTAGAGGCATACTTTGATGATTGGACTGTTTTTAGCCTACTAAAAAATCATATTGAATGCTTGAGATTATTGTTAGATAAGTGCAGGCAATGTCAGATTGCCCTGAATATGAAAAAGTGTATCTTCTTTTCACCTTTTGGAGTGTTGTTATGACACATTGTATGTAAGCAGGGGTTGTTGGTAGATCTTTCCAAGATCGCTATCATTGTTGATCTACCTCCTCCTACTCTAGTTAGACAGCTACACACTGTATTAGGACACATTGGATACTACAAAAATTTCATTAAGGGCTATGCATAGATAACAACACCTATGGAGAAGCTATTAAAGAAAGATAGTAAGTTTCAATGGACAGAGGAATGTCAACAGAGCTTCAACACACTAAAGCAGAAAATGGTCATTGCGCCTATTTTGATTTTCCCAGATTGGAGTAAGGAATTCAATGTTCATGTCGATGCTTCATCCATTGCATTAGGAGCAGTTTTAGCACAACTAGGTGCATGAGATATTGACCACCCTATAGCCTTTGCGAGCAGGAATCTTTCTACATCTGAAATAATTTATACTACCACTGAAAGAGAAGGCTTAGCTACGGTATACGCGCTTCAGAAGTTTAGACACTACTTGTTGGAAGGAAATTTTAAGATGTTTACGAATCATTCTGCATTGAAGTACTTAGTCAACAAGCTAGTGTTGGGGGTAATAATATGCAGATGGCTATTATTATTCCAAGAATATGATTTTGAGATTGTGGTCAAGCCAGGGAGAATGAAAAAGGGACCTGACCACTTATCCAGGTTAGAACATGGAGAAGAACCTACCAGTTTGGAAGATACACTACCAGATGCACAATTGTTGGCCATCAGGAAAGTCGATGATCACTTCGCTAGGATAGTCCAGTTCCTGTACACAAGAATGGCACCTCGCGAATATACAATTATTCAGAAAAAACAGTTGGTAGTTCGTGCTGCAGATTTTCAACTTATAGTTGGACAGTTATATAAGATGGGACCAGATGAGATCTTGAGGAGATGTGGCATGGAGGCAGAAAGACCATTGATTTTAGCAGAATCACATGAAGGCGTCAAAGGAGAACATTATGCAGGGAAAGCAACAATGTAGAAGTTCTCAGAGCTGGCCTCTGGTGGACCACTTTACATAAGGATGCTAAGGAATACTACAGAGCCTGTGATGTATGCCAAAGGATAGGGAAGCCTTCTAGAAGGGATGAAATGCCTTTAACACCTTATATAACTTTACATTCCTTTTAGAAATGGGCTATTGACTTTGTGGGACCTATCAACCCACCAGGAAGGTGCACAGGAGATTGATACATCATCACTGCTATAGAGTATTTGACCAGATGGGCAAAAGCAAGAGCAATTAAAGACTCTAGTGCAACTACAGCTACATGATTCATATTTGATGATATCATAATCAGATTTGGATGCCCGAAGATCCTTATGAGTGATCAAGGTACACACTTCATTAACAAAACCATTGAATCCTTGAGTCAAGAGTTTGAAGTTCACCATCAGAAGAGCACACCATACCACCCACAGACGAATGGTATAGTTGAAGCTTTCAATAAGATCTCAGAGACAATGGTTACTAAGATTTTCAGTGTTAACAAAGATGATTGGGATTTAAGAATTCCAGCAGTGTTATGGGCTTATCAAACTACTTGCAAAAAGTTAAAAATGCAGACTCCCTTTAAGTTAGTTTATGGCCTGGAAGCAGTGGTACCTATGAAATATTTGGTTCCCAACTTAAGAACTGCAACATTTACAGGTATGGATGACACAGGTGTTGTTCAAGAAAGGCTTGCGCAGTTGATGGAACTAGAGGAAGATAGGTTTATTGTAGGATTTCATCAGCATGTACAAAAAGAATGAGAAAAGGCTTACCATGACAGACATATCAAGATGAAAGAATTCAAGCAAGGAGATTTGGTACTGTTATATGACAACAATTTCATGAAGCATCCAAGGAAGTTCAGGACACATTGGCTTGGGCCATTCGAATTTTCCCATGTAACAGAAGGAGGAGTTGCGTAGTTGAAGACACTTAATGGAGAATGGAAGGATGGTTTAGTAAATGGGAGCCGGTTGAAGCTGTATCATGACAACCAACTGCCTCGCAGCTCTCAGTGAAAGCAAAGGAAGGAGGGTCTAGGTACCAAGTGTAGTTGAAATTGGGTACTAGACACAGAAAAGACAGTCTGCACACAATAGGGAGGGACAAAGCAGAAAGCAAATGTTGCTCCACATAGTTTGTAGTTGAAGTAAAGTAGAAGGCTCAATTTTGCAGTAACTCGGGACGAGTCACATGTGAGTGTTGGGGGCCTTTTAGCCCTTGGTTATGTATTAAGGAATAATAAAGATGAAGTACGAAGTGCGCGGAACGCACATAAACCGAGGAAGGGTCGAAGTGGTTAAAGAAGAAGAAAATAAGGAATGAAGTAAGGAAAAGCAAGTCGTTGGAAGAGAAGATCAAGGAAGATAAAGCATCAAAGAATATGTATCATGGACAACTCAGCAAGAAGAAGACACCAATGGATTCTTTGGAGCACCTTGTTGAAACAGATTTTGGATTTTTGATCTAAAAGATAAAAAAAAAAAA
>WSFP011511379.1:0-13072 GCA_009831015.1 Picea engelmannii | reverse complement strand
TTGAATGTTGAGGGTTGTTCTTATCTCAGGATGAGTGCATAAAACCAAGGTTAAATCCTTAATCTCGCCTAAGGTTGTTTTTTGTAGACTATTATAGGAGAGCATGCTTCTGGCATTTTCATTTTTACAAGACAAGCCTAGCTCTTCCATAATAATCTTCGACATCACAATGGGGCCCGAACCACCATCAATGAGGCAACAATGGGAAATCTTATCCATAATCTTTACATAAATATAAAAACGAGAGTTTTTTGCAGGGTATCTATAGTTATGTACACCTACTTTATTTACAGAAGAATCCTCTTCGTTTACCTCTTTAGAAATATTGGCTACAATGGAAGATTTTGCTTCCATGAATTGTTTCAGATGCATCTGTTGTTTAGGGATGACAACCATGTCTAGAAGGGTTGCAGTTGCTTTGATGTTATCCAACTGAATCAAGATCTTGTATTCGGAAGAGGGGGAAGGAGGAGTTATTCCTTGACTCTCAAGAACTTTAGGAACCTAGAGAGTAGCAGCGGTTGAGGATGAGCTTGGGCTAGAAAAAATGTGGGGAGGATCAAATTTTCCCTTGGGATTATAGGCCTTGTTCCTAGTGTTGATGACCATGATATCCTCTGGCTCTGCAAAATATAGGACAACGATAGTAGATTCTGGTATTTTACCAAAGATCTTATCTTTGGCACTCTTCTTTACCTCACATGTGGTTTCTCCGTGGTGTTCCTTGCAAAAGTTACACCAACTCCGAGGCAGGATAGCTTTAGTCTTAAAATTGTTTTCAACCAGACTTCTAAAGGGTGGTGCAGAAGAGGATGAAGCTCCAGGGGTGAGAGGGGAGGCATTACCCTTCCGCTCAAATGCTATCATACGATTGTTCATATCTTGTACTAGTTTTAAGAGAGAGGACATGTATGTCTATTTAAATGATTCTCCCTAGGGAAGACCAGTTATTTCAACCTGTTCTTCATACTCTAAGAAAGTATGCAGAGCAGAACCAAGATTATCAATGGCCTTTTCCTCAATCCTATGATGGTAGGGGGAAGGCAATTCATTGTAATAATGCATGAAAGAGGCTAGGTTCTGAGGGTGGATAAGTTCAGGGATTTGATTGTACAACTTAGTGAAACGCAACTTGAAAGACTTGATGGTCTCACCATCCTTATAGGTGAAATTATTGTATTCCCTTAACTTCTCGGTGGGGCTTTTGGATTGCCCATAAGTGGATGGGAACCAATAGATTAAATCCTCCCAAGTAGACTGAATCTTAGGAGGAAGATCAAATAAATCAACCGCAACTGTTCCTTCCAAGGAATTGACGAACAAGCGCATGCAGGTATCATTGTCGTTGGCCCCTATGTTATGACAAGCATTGGAAAATGCCACCAGGTGTTCATTTGTATTGACAGTGTTATTTTTTGAAAAATTAGGCAAGTTCTCTTTAAACTTCGGAAGTGGACAAGTAGCAGGTGCTAGTTTAAGAGGAGAAGACACATGCCATGGTGTGGTTGTGGCATCATCTTCGAATTGAAAAAGACCATACTTTTTAATGAATTTGGTGGGGTTTGTAGTGGATTGGACAGGGATATGGTGTCTATATAAGCTACCAATCACTAATGATGATGAATATTGAGAAGATGGATCACTTCTAGTGCCACCAGATCCACCACTAGATTCCATCTTAAGGATGATAGATGAGGGAAAGAAAGACGAGTTGGATGAATAAGATAAAGTTCTCCTTAGAGAACTTTGTTGGACAGATAACAAAACGTTCGTTCTTCATATTTCAGCAATAGGATTGATTTCAGGTGACAAGCCTCTTCTTCTTCTAGAAGCACAAGAATCTAAGGACATGAAAGAAAGGCCAAAACTTGAAGAAACAAAAGGGTTACTGTTGATTTCTAGGTTGTCTACGTCTAGCCTCCAATTCTTCTTGAGTACTAATATATCGTTCAGTCACTGCCCAAGAACAGTTAAGCTCAGCACAGGTCCTGCCAGTGTCTAAAATAGTATGAAACAAGTTCAAAGCAATGTTGGTTTGGTCCTGGAGACCGAGCTCAAGATTGGGCTGCCTCGCAACCAGAACAATCATTAATAGCAAAACGGTCAAAGAATCAATTTTAGAAAAATATGTATCGATGAAAATCGAGTATAAAAATTAACCGGAGAGATATTGAAGATCTCCCCAGTATGGTCGTCAAATAAATGTTGAGGAAAAGATATGAAATGATCTTACTCAAGCATTTTCAGACTCTGCTTGTCTAGAGAAAAGTAGACGGGAATATCACCCTATGTTTATAGCCAACAAAAATAACATCCTAACTCACAAGTATTAATTACAAGTGCTTAGGCTAGTCTTTTATCAACAAAAAGATTGTTGGAAATTTAATTTTTATGTAATTTTCTGAACATATCAGTTGCTGAAATAAATGTAAAGATAGAAGTAAAGTCACCAAGATGATAATCAAGGAAGATGAGATATAAAAAAATCCTTTATTTCATTCAAATTCACCAAAGAGTCATTTTATTTACAAAATCTCATGCAAAAAATTTGGACCAATCTCAAACTTAGACATCCCCGATGGAATATACAAAAGGACCTCTGACAGAAACCCAAAAATGAACTCTAAAAGTTGGATCAACTTGCCACAGATTGATACCCACTTGACTCAGCAAAATAACCTTTGTCAGACATGAAAATTAATTCACAAACAGACAAGTCTACACAGACTATCAAAGATAGATCAACACCTTTGAAAAAACAAGTGTCTAAATGATGTGATTCAACCCTGAATATTGTTGTCTACAATAAGACCCTGCTATCATAAAAGAGAATTATGCTTGTGATGAATAAATGAATGAATGAAAACTAAACTATCTCAACATAAACTCAAAGAGAAAACCTTAGTATGCTTCAACTTCTATCCTCCTCTATGTTCTTCCCTTTCCTTTTTCTTTTAAACAAATTAGAATTGGTTGAAGTAGCTGAACCAACTCATTAGTTAAGTTAATTAACAGACTCAACCAAATTTAGTTAGGGGGGGAATTAATAATCATAATAAGGGTTATAATTAAATAATAACTAGTAGGTGGTGCCCCTTGTGACTCCCTTTAGGTCATAAAAATCTTAACAAAACTAGTTCGTTAAGCAAAACACACCTCCTTGTGACTCCCATTCATGCATTCATATTTGACAATTTAGCTCATGATATTTAAAATTATTTTCAAAAAATATTACTCATGTATCCAAATAAAACGTGTTGTCCAAAAATTCCTGAAGTCAAATGTCATCAACAATGGATAAAAATAAAAACTCCAAAGCCATATTTCCCACTCTACGATGCAATCTTTCGTTGATTGATACTATCACCTTTCAATTTTCCTAAATTTTCCTTTGGATGTGCAGATCCTTTAGGCCTAATCTCGCTAATCACATGGGAACAATCATCCCTCAAATGCATCTGGGAAGACATGAATTTGTCAAATCCATTGGAGGGTGAGGAAGGGCCATTTTCCTTTGTCAAGGGCATGGTGGGCCTCAATTTTCAATATCTTGCTAGCATGGGAGGATTGTACCGACGAGTGGTCAGGGGAAGATTGGACAATGGGGTTAATAGGATAAGGAGCAGGCAAGGACAAGTTGGGCCAACCATGATGTTGGGGGACTGTCAGGTGGACAATCTCCTGCCATCCATCATTTTCAGGAACCTCGGGTTGCAATGAGACGTGCGGAGGTATATGGATACCGGGGTCTTACGAGACTTGGAAAGGAGGCCTTTCAGGCCTAGTTTGGACTACACCATGCCCAATCCAATTGAATAATCCGACCTGAAACAACTGGCCAAGCTCTTGTGATTCATCATCAAAATGTATGGAGAACCTTGGCCTTCTTGGGCCTCTATTCAAATTACCTCTACCTTTGTTTCCTCGGCCATGGCTAACTCGACTGGAAAAAAAACTCATTCCTGGATGCATGATTGATTAGCAAATAGTCTTTTAAATAACCATACATGACAACTCTTAAAAATATGAAATAGATTTGTCTCATAAATGTATTAGACTCATGCAATCCAATCCATACAAATTGTTTTACTGTCTATCAATGAGCAGGGGGTTAAAAAGGGTTATGGGATATGCGAGGGGTTTGTATTGAGTGAAACATGATATAATGAGGGGGAAAAGAACATGGTTACTTCTCAATGACAACAACAATAAACTTTAAAGTAAACCAATAAAACATGATTGTAATCCAAACAAGACACTGCCACTTTCAACTGCTTTAACACCAACATTCTCTTGACTGTAATCAATCTCAAAACAAGGAGTGAAATATGAATATGGGAAGGTGATGGGATTTTTAATTAGCGGAAAATGAAATAATGGAAGGGAAAAAGAGTGATTATTGTTCATAAAATTAATTAAGTGATCCATAAAACATTCTATGAAAGGAGATGCACTAACCAACGATCATTGTGAACAAATAACAATTACTGTGTATTTAACTAGTTCACTGTTCATAATCAAATGTCCACACAGTGTCATCACAAGACAATATGAATTCTACATAATCTGTAAGGAGGTTTTGTTCCTTTCATTTATCTAATTTGAATCTTATAATAATTTTCAATGTATGATAGCAACCATTCCCAATCTCCTAATCATCAAATACAACCAATTCCCACACATTTCTTCAATCATCAAATATACCCAAAGACATGTTTAAAAAATTGCAATGAAGTTATATTGTCGTTGTAATCGGGCTCATATTTTAAAATCCATGACATTCCTTGAACATACATGATGGCAGTCAACCAGATAATCCTGAATAAAATTGCAAAAAAACGGATCGTCATTTAAACAGACAAACCATAGCCACCATTTCAAAAAAATGCTATGCACAAAATAATTCAAATATGCAAGTGAAATTCAGTCACTGTTCAAGCCCAATTCAATGTAACTCTAACATGTTGGGTTGTCCATCACGATGAGGTATCAACAACATGCATGTATTCATAAAACAAATAATTGAGATGCAACAAAGTCATGCTTAAACTCTGTGACTACCTCTGAGTGTGGAACCCAAAACATCCATAGTATACACAGTGGGAAGCCACCCAAAAACACCACGATGAAACATTTCCATTCTAAATTTCTAAACACACAGACGGAGTATTAACTTAACCATCGAGCCGAGATATCGATCTAACACAGTATTGCTTCAAATTGATCAAAATGCCACCAACCATGTTGTGTAAAACTTGGGCCTATGCAATCACATAATTGTAATGCATGACATGGATGGATTTTCTACAGTCATCCAGGTTACAATAACCGTTCGGCCCTAACAAAACAACTCATAGTTACAATGAGCATTTATTCATGGTGTAGGAACACCAGACCTACTAATGTAGTATGCGTGAGTGTTATCTAGCAATCGTAACCAATTCCAAATCAAACATCCAAATAATCTTAGTGAAAAAGGACAGTCATAACAATCAATCGACCAATTCACCACTGTCGTAACAATCAACCAACCAATTCACCACTGTCGTAAAAATCAACCAACCAATTCACCACTATCATAACAATCAATCAACCTAACAGTTGTGGAAACCACACATACCCACGCATCAACTCAAATCGGGGTTGTGACCCTCTCAATTAAACAATACTGAGTTATTAAACAAAAGGAGAGTGATTGTGTACATTGAAATGTGCAATTAACAAAGCAGTGTTTACCATTGTTATAACAGAGGCAATGACTAGATACCAAACCAACACGCCTGGCACATGACCAACTAGGCGGGCCTGTACTCAAATTAGTCGACAATATACAACCAACCAACAATAACCAAGTAGTAAACCCGATAGACCAGGTCAATCTTCTCTATCAATATTCAGACTAGAGGGATAAGGGTTCGTTCCATAGCCAACACAAGGAGAAATAGAGCCAACTCCTTGTAATGATGAAACCTCCAAGGCCAATAATGCATACACAGAGAGAACCATGACTCATTCATGGACAGGTAACAAATCCATGATAGGGGGTTATAATAGAGGAGCGGGACTCCAACTCGACCAATAATGAAACTTAACATACGCAGGGTATAACCCTCATGGTTATCTAGTCAACAAACACAACATTGAAGTGAAGACAAGGTCGATAACTTAACAAAATAACCCATTGCATGACCTTTTAGTGGTGGAAAAAAAATAATGCTCCAGTGAACAAAAAACAGTGATGCAGAGTGCCTCCAAACATTAAACCCATAAAATCCAGAGACTGGACATAGTGATGCGAACGCATGAGGACAATCAACCAACCAAAACCAAAAAAAACCTCCAACTAAACCAACCAATATCACAGAGAGCCCCTATGGCTGCTAACACCCGGGATGGCCCAATACATTGAAACTTCAGATATTTATCACAGAGAAACCCACCAACAATTCATTCCAAGAACAGAATTTTACACAGTTGCAATACTTAAGGAAAACACAAACCAATACACCCGAGCGAATATACATTTCATAACATAGCAGACTCATGGATGGACAAAAAAAGACATACATGTGATCGAAGCACCTAAAAATGTGAGTTGGTCGAGTGGTTCCCCTCTGCTAAGAAATCAGATCATAACCACATCACACAATGATGAACAATATCCTGACTATGGTGACAACCAACAAAAGGAGTAAAGGTGGCGTGCAGTAAATGCACGACGCCTCCACCCACATTCCATTAACTCCTTAATACATGCTAAAAATTTCTTCATTAACACCATTAATCAGACCATGTATCAAAACCATCACCTCATTAAAATCCAATAGCGCAACCATCATATTCCTTAACTTATGCCATACACAAAACAACTACGTACCATATAACACAGTTTAATCGCATAACCATTAGTGTCTATCACTTTGTCAAAATGTGCCACCCATATCCTATCCTTCCAAGACATACCATATGCACATCGTCCATCTAACTCAATTAAATCGCATGACCATTAAATTTCTAGCTAGCATATAACCATAACCATTTTAACCTTTCATGTATGTGGTATAGTAAAATTGCAGAGTTAGATCCCTTTTCCTTTTGCATTTGTTATAGTATTTTTGCCTTTCTCCAAACTGCCTTTTATGTATTTTTACTAACCGGTTTGTTGTACAGGTGTCATAAGAATAGATATCAATGATATCAATGAATAACATAGGCCATAGTAACATAAAGAACCAACACTTCATAAGCTCAAATCATATCCAATAACAACAAGATCTCATCAACCATGTAAGTCGTGTCGCACATCATCACAACATCAAATATGAACATATATGATCTTCAATAATTCAAGGGGGTCCCACCTACTATTATTATTTAGCTTTTATAATAATAGGCCTTAGCAACACTTTTCGGGCAAAACTTCGTTGACGATTTTAATCGTCAACACCTCTTAGCATGCCTTGGGCCCTTTGCAACTTGTTCACAGTGACTTGTATAGTCCACTTTATTCTCCTTCTTTTTCTGGGTGCAATTATTTCTTAACTTTCATTTATGACTTCTCCAAAAACACTTGAGTTTAATTCTTCAAACTTAAGAGCGAAGTGTTTGAAAAGTTTTTGGCCTACAAGGCCCTTGTAGAAAAACAATTTGGGCATCAACTTCAAAGGTTAAGAACATATAATGGATGCAAATATGTGAACAACAATTTTACAAGTTACTACACTTCACATGGCATCCAAATGCAACACATCGTTCCATATACACGACAACAAAATGGTGTTGTTGAGAGAAATAATCGTGCATTAAAATAAATGGATAATTGTGTGATCCAATCTAAGGGATTAAGTCTTAATTATTGGGAGAAATTCATTAACCGTACAAACTACATAGTAAATAGCACTCCCACAAAGGCTCTAAAAAATATAACACTGGAGGAAGCATGGAATAAAATTAAGCCAGATGTAAGCCACTTCTGTGTGTTTGGCAATGTAGCATGGCCTCACATTCCTAATGAGAAAAGGAAATTTTTACAGCCTAAAAGTGAGAAGTGTATTTTTTTGGATATTCTGAAGATGTCAAATATTAATGACTTCTTCAACCTCATTTTAATGAAATCATTATTAGAAGAGATGTTAAATTTGATGAAAATGTATTGGCCTGCAATCCTAATTTGACGTTTGTGCCTTCTTCAGCCTACAATCCGTCTTCGGAATTTGTTCCATCTTTTGTTCCTATTATGGTTTCAACATTTGTTCCTAGTTGTACCTTCCTTAAGAAGAAATTTGAAATGAATGACTTAGGCTATTTTCACTATTTCCTTAGCTTCCAAGTATTGCAAACCAAGGAAGGAATCTTTCTTTCCTAGTATAAGTATGCTTGTGACCTTTTTCGTCGCTTTCACATGGATGATTCTAAACTATCCCCTTCTTCCCTCTAGTCCGGAGTCAAACTTGTTGCCACTTGTACTTCTCCTAAATTTGATGCCACCTTGTATCATTAGTTAGTTGGTAGCCTCTTATATTTGACTCATACACATCCTGATCTTTCCTTTGTTGTTGGTCTTCTTTCTCAGTATATGCAATCACCCCATGAAATCCATTGGAGAGAAGATAAAAGGATAGTTTGATATGTTTGAGGTACAGTTCAGTTTGGGATACATTACAACTCAGGGGGGACTCATTTATTGGTTGGTTTCATTGATTTAGATTGGGACGATGACCCTAATGATCAAAATTCTACTGTGGGTTATGTTTTCATCCTTAGTTGAGGACCTATCACTTCGGCCTATAAGAAACAACATGATATTTCTCTTTCTTTAGCAAAAGCATAGTATTGAGAAACAGTTAATGCAATTCAAGAATAATTGTGGCTTTGACAGATCCTTTAAGAGTTTGGATTCTAGCAATAGCATTCGACCACCCTCTGGTGCGACAATTAGAGTTCCATCAATATTTCCAAATATCTAGTTCAACATCAGCACAACAAACACATCGATCTACACATGCACTTCATTATAAATCTCATTCATGATCAAGTTAATGAAGTGTTATTTTTCCCTATAGAAGATCAAGTTGCAAACATTTTCACAAAGTCTCTTACAGAAGTGAAGTTTTCCAAACTTCGTTCTATGTTAGGAGTTCATGAAGTTTCCATTAAGGGGGATAGGATTTAATGCCTCCTTCCTTCTCCTATTGTGTCACCTTAGTGAATCCTTTAATATTATCTCAAGATGTTCTTAAGGGGCGTTGTTAGGATATTTAGACACTTAGGAGTTAGCTAAGATCAAGTTGGTCTAATGTGTCGTTAGGTAAAAATTTGTTTGGTAGTGTGTTTCTTTAGTATGCATTAGTATGCATTTGTAGTAAGGAAATCTGACGATCATGATATGCTCCTGACATAGAATGATCCGAAGGATCATATTCTCCTTGATCTTAATGGATACACTAATTTGTGTCTTAACACCCGATTGGTCCATGATTTCTATTTAAAGAGCATGGAGGGTCATTTTTCGATGATCAATTGTGAGAAACTCTCTTGTAAATCTCTCTATAATATTTTCTTTTGCTTTAATAAATTGCTCAAAGTGGCCAAGTTGGTTAGGGTCGTGGATGTTTCCCAATAGGGGTTTTTCCACGTAAAAACATTGGTGTGTTGATATGATTTGGTTGCGTGAGTGGTTATTGAAGGTGTTCATCCTGTTGGAATACCTGTGTTTTCAAACATGATGGAGAAACCTTATTTGAAATAATATTCAATGTGCCCACAAATGGTAACATAAAACCATGGGCTTATGAATTGTAAGAGCTTTTGGAAGTAAGGGGTTAGTCATTGACAATATGAAAGGTAACATTATGGTTTTGAGGGAAGAACCATCGCTATAATATCCACAATTGTTAGTGCAAACACTATTAAACATGCAACTAATGCATTGATTCCCATTCATTTTTTTGGGCCAAGTGTTTCTCTTCTAGGTTACTCTCAAAAGGAAATCAATAGTGGGGCTCTTTTTACCTAGACTAAAGAGAACTATAGGGTAAGAAGATCCATAAGTCATTGTTGAGTAGAGAAAGAAAATATCTTCCTTGTTTTATGTAGTGTAGTGGAAGGGAGTGCCATGGTTGATTGACCGCTAGATGAGGGCCTAGATTTCTATATAATCAACAGATTACATATGTCATGAGAGGTTAGAGTGCACTAGAAGCTTCATTTTCCTTGGTGGTATTGCCGTGTTGTTTGGGGCGTAATCTATAGTTGATTCCTATAGTTGAGTGATAATTTTCACTCCTCGGATCATAATGATCTATGTGTGGAATGATTTATGTTTGTAGTCTATTATGTGATTCCATAATTCAATTGTGTAATGAATAAATTATGCATATGCAATTGTTAATTCTACTTTTTTTTTTATATTTGCATATGAATTATGGGTTGTCTTGTTATTAGAGGACAAATCAATCTCAGATTATGTGAGACAATTGATTAATAAACTTAATAATTTTCATATGGAGTGATGGCCAAGGGATGCATCAACCTTAGAGTTTACCAATAAATTAATATTTATTTTTTATCAATGGATAATTCAATGCCTATAATAATTTTGAGCTGGATTGATCATAGTATAGCTCAATTCTAGAGGTGTGATCATTGCAACTTCATCATTTACTTTATGACTCCATTGGATCTCCCCCATTAATGTCTTTCTCAATTCCAACACAAATCAAATCCCCAACAATTGTTGAGCATAAAGCCAACCATAATTCTCCTCTATTCCTAAACAAATTCATGGAAGCATTGTCTTATTATTCAACAATGTTCGACACTTTGAAACATTGTAATGTGCCTCTCAACAATGTAGAGAAATTGTATTCAACAATGTTCAACTCTTTTGAAACACTATAATGTGCCTATGTGCCTCACAACAATGTAGAAAAATTATTAGCAAAGTTGTATATTCACTATAAAATGAGTTTATGTGCAAAGACTTTAACAAAATAGAGAAACACCAAACAATTTTTTCATATAATTCATTTTTAAGATTGTTAAAAACTACCTATAATAAGATTTTACATCATCATGATTCTATAAATCTTTTACATAAAATAACAAAGCTCATTTTTACCTTATCTAATATATGCATCCCCAATTCACTTCAATATATCCCCTCACATTTTGAAAATATACTAATTACGCCGAAGGAATTCTTTAAGGGGAGGGTTCCCTTGAGCCCTTCATCATATGTATGTAACCTATCTATGCATGACATGAATAACCTGAAATTTTGTAAGAAATTCTCCTTGAAATTTATCTCCACACCAATTGTTCCTCTTCAAATGCCTCACCACCTCAAATTCCCTACCGCCTCTATCATTTTATAGAATGGCACGACATGCAATTTACTTTGAAATTTATTGCAGGCAATTTCTTCTGCAGTTGATTGCAGGAAATTTCTTTCGCAGTTTATTGTAGGTTGTTTCCTACCGTCTATAGGCCACTACCCATCCTACTCTTTTCAAGTCATTTCCTACCATCTGTAGGTCGCACCCCATATTTATCTTCTCTGAAGTT
This sequence comes from Picea engelmannii, assembly GCA_009831015.1. Classification (NCBI taxonomy): domain Eukaryota; kingdom Viridiplantae; phylum Streptophyta; class Pinopsida; order Pinales; family Pinaceae; genus Picea; species Picea engelmannii. The sequence continues at coordinate 1,507 of WSFP011511379.1, read as the reverse complement.
GGATGGTATGTTTATCTTATCTAGTGTATGCTCCTTGTTGCGAGGTCAGGAAGAGCTTCCACAAGGTATTGAAGAGGAATAGAAAGACCTTGCTTTGCATATCATCAAATGAAAATGGATGATAATCTATAGCATGCATATATTTTAACTTCTTTGCGCTTAGATTCGAACATGTAAAGAAATATTAAATTACATGTATAGCTAATTATGGCTATTTTAGTATGTATTTGGTGCTTAACTTATTACTTCTAATTTGCGAATTTTCTTCTGGAGTTGATCTTGTGTATCATATATTTACAATTTTGCAATAGTAGTGCTTTGAAATCAGATTTGTTCTATAAAATTATTTATTTTTCATAAAATATTCTTATTTTATTTTATATATTGTTCAACCTTGTATGTCGCATTTATCCCCCTCTGAAGGGCATGAAGTATACCATTTGAGTTTATGACTTTCATAGTGCTAGAAGTTATAGAGTTTGAAGAGCAAGAAATGTAACTTCCCATTATGAACTCTACTCCAGGGATGAGTGTAACACACCTGGCCCCCTAATTACCTTTTCAAGGGATGGGGCATACCAATTTTATCTCAAATCCTCTTCCTATGATCACAATCGCCTTATGTTCGTCAAAATATTTCCAACGACTGTTACCATTCTCAAATCCAAGCTCTAGACTGGAATTTATGCTCTTATGAAGTTCTTCGTTCATCATCAAACAATGGCCACGTGGCACCCACGTGGGTTCACCTCATTCGTACCATCTCACCTAGCATGTTCTCATCCAAGGTTGTCACCCTTCAGTGATGACATGGCCACTGGAGGGACAGATACAAGGAAAGTTCCCAGAAGTCCCGAAGTTCACTAGTACTCTCACATCTATGATGGAAAGACATCCACCATTAAATGAAATGGTTGAGATTCACCCTCATTTAACGCATAGGCTTAAAGGACTTTGGCATTCGATGTTGAATGCCCTTTTCTATATTCGCATAATCTCTGGAGTCCTGAAACCCCAGAATCCCACCACGTGGCTCTGACCTTTGACCCTTTCGACTTATCCATTACACTACCCCAAACCTCCAGAGTTTTGAAGCCTTGAACTCCCAAAGGGTCCACACTTACACATGGTGTTGCATTAAATGCAGAGGAGAGGATAGGTAGGTCCGATCCTTTGTACAATTAACCCTATTGTTCCAACATCCCAAGTTTCCTGAAGTCCCGAACTCTTAGTTCCATGGATACTATTAAGAACCAAACATCAATAGAGCATAGAAAAACCTCAGGAAAAGTACTCAACGCCTTGAAAAAGAGATAATTTCAAATAATAAGCCTCTTCGAGGGGGCAACCTCCTTTTACCCCATTTAAATGTTCAAGTCCAAGATGATTCCAAATGAAAATGTCTCCTTGGTATATATAGGAGACTAGGAGGTATAATTACAAATAATGGCCTAAAGCCGACATAATTAAAATAACATTACTAATCTAAATTACAACTAATGGCCTA
>WSFP011511378.1:0-13072 GCA_009831015.1 Picea engelmannii | reverse complement strand
TGATTGTCAGTATCATAAATAAAATCCCCATCAAAATAAAAACAACTTATATCCCATTTATGCTTCCCAATATGTAGAAGATCATCAATATTTTCAATCGCATGCCCATTATGTTCTTCATCAAATAAGAAATTGACCAAATCTAAGGGTTACTCTAAAAACTCTTCCTTTTCTAAATCATCAAAGGATGCATCATAAAACTCAAAAACTTGGAAAGGATTACAAATCACCAAATGCTTGTCTTCATGTGGAGGAGAAATGGAAGCTTGGATGCTCTTACCATCTAGATCTTAATCAAGGTGTTCCTCTTCAACGAACTCATGAAGTTGTCCTTGTTCTTACCCATCCATATGTTCTTCAAGTGCTTGGTGACTTTTACCATCAAATTATCCTTCATGCTCTTGTTGTTCAATGGAGTCTTGAGTTGGCTCTTCAAAATTCTCTTCATCAACAAGATCATGATTTTTAATGTGATCTTGATCAACATTCTTCTCATGTTTTTGATCTTTGATTGGGTCAAAATAAGTTTCTTCTTCTTCTTGCTCTTGATGTACTTGATTCTCCATAGTATCACAAGGTGCCTCTTCATCCTTATGGAAGGTTGTCATAACATCTTCAAGAACTTCCTTATACTTTTATTCATCTTAATAAAAGTCCCAACATTCAAGAAATATTCTAAACAAGTCTACGAGAGTATATATTTTATTTTCCCTAAAACAATATTTGATCCAAGTATTTGGATATCCTTCCAAGGAAAATACAAATAACTTTATCAATACATCCTTTTTCATTGTATTGAGATTTGCAATAGATTTTGAGAATGATATGATATGTTGTGTAGCAAAAGGAACAATACCATCAAACTTTGGAATGTGCTTTAACCATTTTGGAGAACAATTATTTGGGTACCTAGGAATTTCCTCAAGATCAATAGTAGTATATAATTCATGAAAATGCCATGGTTCCATATTCCTTCACTTAAAATATAACTTGATAGGAAATGTGAAAATAGGATATGATGCCTCATACCAAGCATACATGGAGTCACCAAGGTGAATCTCAATTCCTTCACAATTATGCATGCTTCACCCCACAAGCATAAGGTCTTCAAAAATCTATAAGGAATAACGACTTTGTTCTTCCAATGGAGTTTCCAAATGAGCAAACTTAAGTTTTCCTTTGATTTTTACTCATCAAAAGAGTTGAAACATAGACTTCGGATAACCAAGGAGAAAGGCTTGATTCTCCTTGGGAATGGCACCAAAATGTTATCACAAAATATTGCAGCTTAGTGCAAAGCCTTCACGAGATACAAAGACTAGTGGAAAATTAAAAGTGTTGCCATTGTCACCTAGACAACTACTTCCCTCATTTTAGTGAAAGATGAATCCAACACAAGGGAGGCTTCCCTAATATCCCCTAGGGTTCCTAAGGCAACACAACTCAATTCCTAGCTCACCTATGTAACTACCCAAATTACCATTAATGGCTTATGATACATGATTTATAGATTAGGTGGTCACTCAAAGTAAATTTCAGATTCAAGGTTTTCTCTCTTTAGGATTTTTTATAGGGTCCTTTGAGTGACTATCTAATGCAAAATTATCCCCAAATAGTCCAGATCTGAAAATTACTTAGAATTGACATAAAACTTGCATATAAAATAAATAAATTATAGCAGTAAACAAGTTATAACATCAATTTATTTCATCCATTTAAACAAATTGCAAACAAGTGAATTTTAAGGCTAAAATAAGGAATACAACTAGGGTTTAAGTAACTTATTAATTTTGAAAATTCAAGAGCATATAACAACTCATAAAACCAAGAAGTCCAGCTCTAAAATTGTTGTAATACAAACCAACTAGGTTGATTTTCGAAGAGAGATCATTTTAGGTCAAACACATGAACGAAAACCCCGGGATTTTAGGTCAAAAATCTTCAAAAAAGCCCGAAACATCTGGGGTTTTATGGCAAAAAATTAAAAGTTGAATTTTGAATTTAATGTTGACTAGATGAGAAAATATTAGTGCCTACTAACTTTTTTTTTAGCATATGGGGTCAACTAAGGACTTTTTTGAGAAATTGTAAGTAAGACTTAGGGTGATAATTATTTTCTGCTACAAACCCTAGCAAATCCACCTAGTGCCTTACAAGCTTCAAGATAGTTCAAGGGGAAAATACTCCACTAGTAATCTTACAAGAGATTTGAAGAAGAGACTTGTTCAAACAAAATAGAAAGAGAGTGCAACACCACCACTAGAGAAGCACAAATACACTTACAATCATTCATAAACAAAATCCATAAAGATTTAGAGAGACCACTTACTCAAGAAATCGATTCATCCTCAAAACCCTAATCCAAGAACAACCATGAAATTTTGTATAACATCCACAAGGCATCATCCTCAAGAAATCACTCTAGTTATCCATCCCTAGCAAAAATATAGTCATCATAGTAGACAAATAGTGTTCTCCACAAGTTTTAGCAATGAGTTACAAATGACAGGTGCTTCTCTTTTTATATAAAGAGATCTAGCAACCCTCTTAATATAATAGTAATATTCTCCTAACTTTTAGCCTAAGAAAATATAAAATACCATTATTTCTTTACAAATCCTAGAGATATGGTAAAAAATACATAAATTATGAAGTGGTTATGCCACCTATACAACAATATTCCTGATACATGAGTGAATGAGTAAAAAGACCCCAAATATGCTTCATAAATCAAGTAAATTCTCCTTTAGTGCCAAGTCATCCTCAACATGTAGAACGACCTCCTCTAAAGGTGTTCCACGACTGGTAAAAATATTCAGTGATAATCTTCTCGCGATAGATTTTAAAAACACCACAACTATGCCAATTTTTTCCCAAATTTCTATTATGACCACATTTCAAAAAATATCGTTACCATTCTGCATCTAATGGCATTGATCTAGTAGAATTTTGGGCATTCTGTCAAAAGATAAATGATCCTAAATATAGCCACCCTCAAAATATGTGGTAAAATATCCTCAGTGTGTGCAAGGACCTCCTCAACATCCTCCAAGAAGCACAACACTCTATGCAAGTCATATCAACAATGCATGTAAGTACAATGTCCAAAGAAATGTTCAAGGGACATGAAGAAGTCATCGATCCCAAGGTATGTACACAAATCCTAATGCAACATAAAAAGTGAGTCATGTCAAATGTAAATGCCATTATATAAATCACATTAAATATCATCTTCTAACTTTAAAATAACTCATAGAATTCATACAATTTTCCAAATTTAGGTATGGTGGGGGAATCATTAACCCATATTACATGTGTCAACACCCAATAAGAGAAGTAATTCCCAAGAAAACCTATCAAGGAGCATGTGTAGTGATAGATGGTATGGTTTGGCAGGTAATTTCATGAGTTGTATTACATAGCCATGTGAGGTTGTTTAAAATATCCATCCACATGAGTGCCTTTGAAATATGAGGGAGTATTTATGCATTGAGTTACCCTTTACTCAACATTGAGTCTGACTACCCCTTATTTGTCTTTTTTCTTTATCTCACCTTTTTTGGACTTAGACTTTCATTTAATTCATTTAGTCATTTTTTTAGATACTCATTTTATTGCATAGGACTCGGAGTAATGGCCTCATAGCGTGGGGTCATTGCTCATACTTTATTTCATTTGTTTTTTTACTTTTCTTTCTTTATTTCTTTTTATTTTCTCTTCATCTCGATCTTATAGCTCTTTTTGGGGTGAGGCTCTTCTCATGGGACTATGAAGAACAAACATTTTTGTGTGAAATATGAGAACCAACCTATGAGCAGGACAATGAAAATAAAAAATGATGGAGAATTTTAAGTATGGATTGGAATATGGACCCACTACACCTCTCAAAGCCCCCTAGTGATACAGCTAAATCTAAGAGTGACAACACTTATCTAGAAGATGACGATAATCACCAAGGTGAAACAAGTCAAAAGGCACAAATTTAGAGCATCATGATCCATTATTTGACTCAACCAATGATCACCACTTTCATGACAAGTACATAAGGCATTAACACTCAATATGAAACAATGAAATAATGTACCTCATGTATGTGAAGCACCATAATCATCAAATGTGAGTGAGTTGAGAAAATGTGGGAAGCATCTTCTATCAACTTTCTATGGAGAACTATAGATCTTGTCTAGGTCATTTGTTTGTGATAAGGATAAAAGGAGAAAAAACTCCTCTAGTTACACCTAGATATTAGGTGGTAACAATTTCGATTGGAATTTGAGTCAAAGGATGCAAGACATTAAAGGTGAATTGATGTACAAACTTGATGTACTATGTATACCTTAATCTTTATAATTAGTGTTGATAAGAGAAGCACACCATTCCAAGCTAACTAAGTATTTTATAACATAAAAACCAAATTGGTCAACCTAGTTCTTCTATTAGTGTAAGATGAGACAGGTAGAAAAGTACATACAAGGGTGTAAACTATGTAGCATATTAAGACACTTTATAATAAGAGATCTAGAAAATTAGAAAACTACATACAAGAGTGTACACAATGCACTTGCTAAGATGGTTGTGTGTAAAGGGATGCATGCCACTTCAATATAATTGGTCACTTTGGAGTGCAAAAGATTTTTCAAGCTACAATGGTACTTTGATTCACCTAATATGGTATAAGTTGAATGGCTACATCCTAGGTTGTACACTGTGTAACATGTCAGTCAATGAATCAAAACTCAATACTCTGTACACCCCTACACATATACTAGTGTCAATCATGCCCTAAAAACTAGTTTCAATGGACTTCTTAGGGGATCTTTCAACAACCTTTAACTCAATGACTACATTTTTGTAATGTCCCTTTCCCACTGATCACTCCAAGAGGTATCAATAGCTTGTTTAATTTCCATAGGCTATATTTAGTGCAAGGGAATTAATTAATTTGGTTATTTAATGTCATTTGGATAAAAAATCAAATTAATGGTGACATTGAATGATTAAATTAAAAGACAAGAAACGTGACTTTGGGAGAAATATTGAAGAAAGACTTTATAAAGTCACTTTATATTGTTTAATTGGGTGGAAAAGGCAAGAGAGTATATAAATCGAGGTTGGAGCTCATTTTCTCATTATTCATGATTATTTTTCTCAAATTGGATTTTGGAGAGATCTCATAGCTTTTTGGCTATGGGGACTAAAACCCTTGAGTGATTGGGTTTGGTGGTGAAACTAATCCACCCTAGTTGATCAAGAGGGAGAGATCACCCAGATCTTTCACCAAAGCTTATTGCAAATAAGGAAGGCACATCATTGGACAAGTTGTGGGCATTCTTCAAAGTTCGGGGGTGTTTATGGAGGTCATTTAGTATATATCGAGCTGCCAATCATTTATTACCTCTATTTTCTTTGGGCCATACCACTATTGCATATTGCAAGGATCTATAAAAGGAGGGTTGTATCACTATTGTATATCGTGGGAATTATTAAAAGGAGGGACGAAACATTTATTTCAAGTCATGGGAAATAGAAGGGGTCATGGGTGCTTTAGAGGGGACACAACTTTTGTTTATCTCCTATCGTCATTCGTTATCATCATCAAGTCTATTGTGAGAGAATCGTTGGGTGTAAGTATAGAGGTGATCTTTTGCTCACATTGTCAACTGCCTTTCTCCTAGGTCGTGGCCATTTTTAGCTGCTCGTGGTGTCTAAAAGGGGATCGTCTCATTGCCTTAAATGTTGTCCAAAGCATGCTTGTTTAAAGGTAATTTATTGAGTTTTAGTATTGCTATGACAGTTTGAATGAGATCGTTATCCAATGAAAATGTAATAGCTTCTTTTTATATTGAATAAAATAAAACCCCTTTGTGTGCCAAAATTATTGTGGATCCATTGATAAACTGCCTGGAATGAGAGATCTGAAAATTAAAAAAAACACAAAAACATATCAACAGTCTTGGAAGGGGATCTTACAGTAGTATCAAAGCTGGTATTTCTGCCAATTTGTGAGTTGCACGATGTTTAATGTGTCTGGAGGACAAGGAATATATCACATACAAAAGGTAGAGAGGGGATGATAACATATTTCACTCAAAGTCAGAAGAAAAGGAAAGCATGGGGGACATGAAAGAACCATCAGAGGGTAGCACTTTGAATATTTTGAATGACCTTGCAAGGGGGGGGAAACAATTGGTTGAACTTCTCACCTTGTTTATAACAAATAACCAAAGGAACCAAAAAAATGTTGGCAATAATGGTTCAGGAGGGATTATGGAAACAATGATAATAATGGGAACCATGCAGAAGGGAAGAAAATTGATAACCCTGCACAAAATAACAACAAGACAACTAGTAGAGTGATTCCTAAATCTCTCTTACCTCAATTCTTGGAAGGAAAACATGTTGGAAATCAAGGATAACAAGGACACGGTGAAGGATTTACGTATTATTTGAGGGAGTATCAAGATCTTGGTGATGAATTTCATGTAGCTATATCCTTACAATATTTTTGTACCATTAAGTACACGAGTAGACCAAGGAATTATAATAGGGTCCCACAAAATTGGGATCTTCAGGAGAAGGTTGGGAAATTGTTTATCCCTTACTTTGATGGCTTCTACAAATGCACTGGCAGAGCTTGGGTTTAGAAGTTGGACACATATTTTCAACTCAATCCTATGTTGGAGACAGAGACCATTAGATATGCTACATTGCATTTGGATGGTGAGGCTCATGAGTGGTGGTACCATGGGATAGTCACGTTGGGGCATGCTAATATTATCTCATACCTGGACTTCACATAGAGGCTTATTGACTGATTTGATAAGGACCCAGAGTTTCATTTCCGGGAACTGACACAACTCAAGTAGATTGGGATAGTGGATTCTTTCATTTCAAATTTTCATAGGATTCTGGTCATGGTGACAGATGTGTTGGAGCACAGGCTAATTATTCTTTTCATTGAAGTACTATACAACCCCTGTGTGGTTGGATTAAATCCTTCAAACCAACATCTCTAGAGGATGCTATCATTATAGCAAGAGACATGGAGTATTAAGTCCCAAAGTATAAATTTTGTCTTAAACCTTTCCTTCCTCAGAAAAACAAAGACAAGAAACCCTTCCAGAAGGAGTGGCCTGGGAGAGATAATTTGGATGACAAGGCTCATAGAGAATTGAGAAGGAAGAAACTTAATTTCAACTGTAAGGAGCTTTGGGAACCTAGTCACAAGTGCATGGGTAAGGGTAAGGTGCATTAGATAGATTTTCTTTCAGATAGTGACAGGGAGGAAGCAGGACAGACACATGGAAACAAGCAAAACAATTTGAATGATGAGCAACCATGTGAGGATGTTAAGGGTGGGACTATTTCCACTCTATTAGGTGTTCCTATATTTCACACTTTCAAAATATGTGGAGTATTACAGGGAAAATGTGTCACAATTTTGATTGACGATGGGGCAACCCACAACTTCATTGACTCGACTTTGATGTCTAGGAGAGGCATTCCTACATAAGACTTTGAGGGATTTAGTGTAATGGTAGTCGATGGATACAATATGACATGCACACAGAAGGTTCTTCGGTTGGATGTGACTTTGGGAAACTACACGGTGACATATGACTTTTATGTAGTTGAAATATTAGACATTAATGTCATCTTGGGTGTTCACTGGCTTTATTCCCTAGGAAAAAATTCTTAGAACTACCAAACAATGGAGTTAGAATTCAGGGCAGTGGATGGTAAGAAGGTGCTTTTGAGGGGTATGGCCAATGGTACTCCTAAGATTGTTTCAATTAAGAGGATGGAAATCATATTCATGAACGAAGATATAGCTTGCACAGAAGAGAATTTAATTACATCTAAGAAGTCTTTAGATAGTATCTGACTTTATCATGTATACATTTAGTCATTGTTTTGAAAAAATGACCAGGTTTTTGGAGATATTCCTCTATGGATACCTCTTGTAGAGGCTTCGACCACACTGTTGAGGAAAAGATATGAAATGATCTTACTCACGCATTTTCAGATTCTTCTTGGCTAGATAAAAATAGACGGGAATATCACCCTATGTTTATAGCCAACAAAAATAACATCCTAACTCACAAGTATTAATTACAAGTGCTTAGGCTAGACTTTTATCAACAAAAAGCTTTCTGGAAATTCACTATTTATGTAATTTTATGAAAATATCAATTGTTGAAATAACTATAAAGATAGAATAAAAGTCACCAAGATGGTAATCAAGACAGATGATACATACAAGAAATAACTAATTCACAAACATACAAGTCTACACAGATTATCAAAGATAGATCAACACCTCTGAAAAACAAGTGTCTGAATGATGTGATTCAGCCCTAAATATTGTTGTCTACAATAAGACCCTGCTATCATAAAAGAAAATTAGGCTTGTGATGAATCAATGAATGAATGAAAACTCAACTATCTCAACATAAACTCAAAGAGCAAACCTTAGTATGCTTCAGCTTCTATCCTCCTCATGTTCCTCCCTTTCCTTTTTCTTTTAACAAATTAGAATTGGTTGAAGTAGTTGAACCAACTCATTAGTTAAGTTAATTAAAAAACTCAACTAACTTTAGTTAGGGGGAAGAGTAATAATTATAATAAGGGTCATAAATAAATAATAACTAGTAGGTGGGACCCCTTGTGACTCCCTTTAGTTCATAACGATCATAACAATCATAACATAACCATTAGTTAAGAAAAACACATCTCCTTGTGTCTCCCATCAACATATTCACTTTTGGCAATTTTAGTTTACGAAATTTGAAATTATTTCAAAAATTATACTCATATATCCAAAATAAAACATGTTGTCCAAAGATCCCTGAAGTCAACTGTCATAAAAAATAGATAAAATAAAAACTCAAAAACCATATTTCATAGTCTACGATGCAACCCTTCCTTGATTGATGTTGTCACCTCTTGATTTTCCTGAATTTGCCTTTGGTTGTGGAGAGCCTTTAGGCCTAATCTCGTTGATCACATGGGAACAATCGTCCCTTAAATGCATTGGGGAAGACACAGGTTTGTCAGAGCCATTGGAGGGTAAGGAAGGGGCAGAAGTGGCTTTTCCTTTATCAAAGGCATCGTGGGCCTCGATTTTCAATATCTTGCTAGAATGGGAGGATTGCACTAGCGAGTGGTTAGGGGCATCTTGGACAATGAGGTTAGTAGGCAGAGAAGAAAGCAAGGACAAGTTGGTCCAGCCACGATGTTGGGAGACTGTCGGGTGGACAATATCCTGCCATCCATCATTTTTCGGGACCTTGGGTTGCAATGAGACACGAGGAGGTACAGGGATATTGGGGGCTTGCGGGGCTTGGAAAGGAGGCCTTTCAGGCCTAGGTTGGACTATTCCATGCCCAATCCAATTGAAAAATCTATCATGAAACAATTGGCCAAGCTCTTGTGAATCAACATCAAAATGTATGGAGAACATGGGCCTTCTTGGGCCTTGGTTCCAGTTACCTCTACCTCTATTTCCTCAGCCATGGATACCTCGACTAAAAAAACTCATCCTGCATGCGTGATTGATTAGCAAATAGTCTTTTAAATAACCATACATGACAACTCTTAAAAATATGAAATAGATTTGGCTTTGTAATGTATCAGACTCATGCAATCCAATCCATACAAATTGTTTTACTGTTAATCAATGAGAAGGGGGTGAAAAGGGTTCTTGGATATGCGAAGGGTTTGTATTGAGCGAAACATGATGCAATGAGGGGGAAAATAACATGGTTACTGCTCAATGACAACAACAATCAACTGCAAATCAAACCAATAAAACATCACTGTAATCCACACAAGACACTGCCACTTTCAACTTCTTTAACACCAAAATTCTCTTGATTGTAATTAATCTCAGAAGAGTGGAAAATTGAATATGGGAGGTGACGGGGTTTGTAATTAACAGAAAATGAAATAATGGAAGGGAAGAAAGATGATTATTGTTCATGAAATTAATTAAGTGATCCATAAAACATTCTTCGAAAAGAAATGCATCAACCATCAATCATTTTGACCAAATAACAATTTATGTACATTTAACTAGTTCACTGTTCATAGTCAAATATCCAACACAGTGCCATCACAAGACATTATGCATTCCACACAATCTGTAAAGAGGATTTTGTTCCTTTCTTTGCATCTTATAACAATTTCCAAACAATAGCCATTCCACTATGTTAACCATCAAAATCAACCACTGCCCATACATTACTTCAATCAACAAATATACTCAAATTCATGTTTCAAAAATTAACAATGAAGTCACACTATCACTGCAATCGGGTCTGTCATTTAAATACATTGATATTTGTTAAACATATATATAGGCATCAAACCCGATAATCTGGATTAAATTGCAAAATCCGAATAGATAATTAAACATACAACCAACAACCACCATTTAGACATAAGATATGCATAGGGTAATTCACCCAGACAATGTAATTCTACCACTGTAAAAAAAACAATTCAATGTGACTTAAAAATTTGGGCCATCTATCCAACACGACGAGGTCTTGACAACGCTCCCTTCTTAACAAATGATCGATTGCAACCAATAAACATGCTTAAAACTCTGTGAAACCCAAGCTATCCATGTTATACACAATGCACAGTCACCAAAACACTACGATGCAATATCTCCATTTAACAAAATCAAACACACAGTCACAGTAATAACTCAATCCATCATGTTGAGTCATTAATAACATAGTATTACTTCAATTTAGTCCAACTGTAATCAACTATGTTGTGCAAAATCGGGCTTATACAATCGAACAATCATAAGGATATAGTGGATATAGTTTCTACAGTCATCCGGTTCCATAATCATTCGGCTCCAAAGAAAACCACAATTACCATGACCATTATTTCATTGTGAAAAACACCATACACGCAACGCGACATGTGTGAGCAACGTCAAGCATCTGTAATCAATGCCAGCTAAACATCCAAACAATCCTTAGTGAAAAAATAACAGTGATTGTGTACCAACCAACCAATTTTTCACTGTCGTAAAATCAATTGACCTAACAAGATGTGACAATAATGCATACCCATGCATCGATTCGAATCAGGGTAGCGGCCCTCTCCATTAAATGATACTGAGTCATTAATCATAAGGAGCGTGACTGTGTAATTTGAGTGGTGCCAATAACAATGCAGGATTTTTCATTATTATCACAAAGGCAGTAACTAAATGTCAAACCAACACGACTTCCATACAACCAACTGGGTGAGTTTGTATTCAAAGCAATCGACCATACATTCAATCCACAATAACCCATAACAACTTGACAGACCCGACAGTCTTCTCTATAAAACTCCAGACTGGAGGGTTAAGGGTCTGCTCTATAGCCAACACAAGGGGAACAGAGCCAACTCCTCATAATGGTGAAACCTTTGAGGCCAATGGTATACACACACAGAGAGCCATGATTCGTTCATGGATAGGTAACAAATCCATGACAGGGGGCATAACAGAAGGTGAGGCTCTAATTTTGGCCTGGCAATCTTATTTAATGCACACAGGGTATAACCCTTGTGCTCTCTGATCAAACAACCACATCACAGAGGTGAAGACAAGGCCGAGTAAGAAAATGGAAACCCATTCTGTGACCCTTAGTGGTGAAACCAACCAATGCCCAAAATAACAAAACACACTGACGCAAAATGCTTTCCACCATTAGAACCATAAAATCCAAATATTGGATTTAGTGACAAATGCGTGAAGATAGCCATCCACTCAAAACAAAACAAAAACCCTCCAACTAAACCAGCAAGGATAACAGAGAGTTACCACCTAGGATGACCAATAACTTCCACGGATTCAATATTATTACAGGAAGAACCATCTTCATTCCAAGAACACAATTTCACACAGTTGCAACACTTAGGAAAACACAAACCAATACATCTGAGCCAATAATGATTTCATAACCAGAGAAGAGTCACAAATGGCCAAAAAAGACATACATGTAATCGAATTCCTTAAAACGAGAGTTGGTCGAGCGGTTCCTCTGTGCTAAGAATTCGAAGCATAACCACAGCAGCAAGATCGAACAATAGCCCGACTAGGGTGATGGCTAACATGAGGATTAAAGGTAACATGCAGTAAATGCACATCACCTCCACCCACAATGCATTAATTCATCAGTACATGCCAACGAGTTCTTCATTAACACCATAAATCAACCCATGTGTCGAGACCATCACCCATTAAAACCAACAACGTGGCCATATCACCTTTCTAACTTATGCCATAACATAATTCCCAAGTTCCATATAATTCAACAATTTGCATAACCAATAGCACTATTACCTTGCCAAATGTGCCACCAACATTTCATACCATATGTGTATCAATGATATAACCCAATCAGAATTGCATAACCATTTACTTGCTAGCTATGATTTAACAATAATCGTTAAGTCTTTCATGCATGTAGTATAGTTTATAGGATAGCTTTAAATTCTTCCCTTTTGCAATTGTTTCATATTTCCTTCCAATTGTTTGCATGTAGTATTGCATAATTGGATCCCTTTTCTTTGCATTTGTTATAATATTTTTTCCTTTCTCAAAACTGCCCTTCATGTAATTTCACTAACATGTTTGTTGTGCAGGTGTGATAAGAACATATAGCAATGATATTAATGAATAACATAGGTTGTAGTAACATAAGAAAACAACACTTCATAAGCTCAAATCATGACCAATAACAACAAGATCTCATCAACCATGTAAGTCATGTCGCACATCATCATAACATAAAAAATGAACAGATCTGATCTTCAGTAGTTTAAGGGGGTCCCACCTACTAGTATTATTTAATTTTTATAATAATAGACTTTTAGCAACACTTTTCGGGCGAAACTTCGTTGACGTTTTTTAATCATCAACACACACCATTGAGATAGAAGAAGGGTAAAAACCAATGATAAATACTCCTTACAGTCACCCAAAGAAGTTCAAGGATGAAATAGAGAAGGAAATCAAGGATTTTTTAGATATGGGGCATATCAGACCTAGTTCTAGTCC
>ML890024.1:6636-19709 GCA_009831015.1 Picea engelmannii | reverse complement strand
TGCACATTCCACATCGGAGATCCTAGAATGCTCCTCTTCTTTCACCATTTTTGGAGGTGTCTTCCACATGATTTGAGGGTTGACCCACACATGATTTGACTTGGAGATGGATCTTCCTTTCCTTTTGGAGCATATTTGCTTGATTTGAGGGCTTGGTCATACCTTGAAGATTACTCTTGATGATCCCTTGTGAAAATTATGAGGATACCGTCCACTTTTGAGCTCATTCTCCACATTTTCATGAGGTCCTTCCACTTGGAGGAGAGGAATTTTGGAGCTTTTCTTGCTTAGGAGGCTACTTCACCTTGTTTTGAGGAATCCACATCACTCTTTCTTTGAGATGTTTTGCTAGGAGAGAAAATTGGTCCCATTTTTTGGTGGGAATTCCTCTCTCATGAGGGTTTTATGTACATGTGACATCATTTGATTATGTATTGACTTAGTGTCCTTCTTTGTGTGGATGACAAGTCATATTTGTTAGCCTCCTAGGCTAAATTTAGGGAAAAATGATTAATACATAATGAGAAGGATGTAGAATCCTCCTTTATAAATAGAGGCTCTCTTCAAATTCCTCCTCTATAAATAAAGGCTCTCTTCAAATTCCAAATTGTTGTGAATTGTTGGAGATCATTTTTACAAGCCATTAGTAGAAGATATTTCATGGAGTTTTTGGTGTAAATTTTTGGAGATCTCTCTTTGTTTGTTATTTTTCTTGGTTCATCAAAGATATTATTGTGAATGTTCAAGACTTATACATTTCTAGCAAGATTTATCCATTTAAGGGAAAATTATCACTTGGAAGGAGGAGTTCCAGGGTTTCTAGCTCTTCCATTTTCCTTTGTTGGCTTGGTAAGTGATCAATATTTTGTCTTAATTTACTTTTGGTTCCTTGGAAATGGTTTTTAGTATTTCGTCCAATCCATAATTGATCTTGTTGGTGAAGTATTTCTCTTGAGGAAACCCTTCTTGTAGGGCGTTGGTTTTCATGTCTTATCTTGATTATACAATAGACTATTTCCCCCTTAGGCTCTAGTCTCATTCTAATCCATAAGATTGGGATAACAAAATATTGGAGGGACATACTTCTTGACCCCATAATCCCTAAGTGGAGATAAGGCACTAAGTAGATACTCCCAACAACCAACCACAAAAAACCCTAAAATCCAAAAAATACCTTTTTTCTTGTTTTATAAACGATATAAATCCAAAAAAAATATCAAAAGAAAAATCAAACAAAAATATGTATTCATTGTCTAGAGAAAGATAAATGTTTTATATTACTTTCTAGATATCCTCGATAAGGGTTTATGTTTCATTGTTAATAGTTAACCCTAAGAAGGAAAATTTCCCCTCCCTCATTGTGATTTAAGGATTTTTCTAACATCTTGTGGGATGATTTAAGGTGTTCTTCAAATCTAGAAATTATTTTGTAGCATTAGAAATCAGATTTGGCGGGACCCTAAGAGATAGAGTTTGGTGCTTTAAGGTGTATTCTGACCCTCTCCGTCTATAATTTATTTCTAGATTTTTTGTCAAGCTTATTTAACACATCTAGTTGCGAAATTAATCTCCTAGATGCTAAATTGTGTTTATCTTTGATCGAAAGATTCTGTTGGTGAAACCCTAAGGGTATTTACCATCCTTTCTTACAAGTTTATGCTAAGTTCATGATTACAAATAAATTAAGCTTGCAATTTTCAGTGTTGGTTTGTATTTACTGCTGCAACTTATCTACTATTTCAGACTTAACATGTAACACTTATCTCCTAATCCTCTTTATAGTGGGGTGGTTTATGCCATTGTTTCCTATTGGATATTCTTTAAGGCATATTATCACTTATCAAGCATTGATCCATCTAATCATATGTTGAGGCGTTTATTGAAGTGAGTCATATATTGCAGGATAGTGACTTACTTGATGGGTTTACTTCACATAGACTGGGATACCCCCCTTGGCTTCAGGGAGCTAGCCCAAAATAAAGGGGAAAGCATGCTAAGGTGACATTGGTGCATTTCCCAAGTGTTCTTACCCTTGTAGCACCATGGTTGGGAATTTTAAAAGGGTGCTAATTTTTGTAGTAACAATTACTCAAACACTACACCAACATAAATATATGCCTTAGATTCTCCAAATAAAATGACAATCACCAACATAAATATATGCCTTATATTCTCCAAATAAAATGACAATGTTAGAGAATATTGAAATTGCTATAGTTATGAAAATTTTCAATAAATAAAAATTATATATTCAAAAAGCTTATTCAGTTTCCTACATTTTATATTCTTACTCATAATATAGATTCATTATGTGGCTATCTAAAAATATCTGTCTAGATTAACAAATGTTTGTTTTTAGATTTGTTTTCTTTTTCCAAGAAAAAATTGCAATTTCTATTCTATTATATAATGAAAATAACATTCTTTAGGTGCTCAAATAATGATACAAATAAAAGAAAGTACATGTGAATATTGCACTTACAATATTAAAATAACATAATCTATGTACATGCCATTCCTTTCCCTTTAAAAAATAATTCTCAATCTTTCCCTTTTCCCCCTTTTTAATTTCTTACTACCTTGTTGAAGGAGACACAATAACCAATTATAAGTTAGAAGGCAGGTGGCCAAGATTCTTAAAATGAATTGATTCCTTATCTAAATCAAAGGTATTAGTTTCATGATGTATTTTTTATCAACCTAGAGGGGCTTCAACTACTAGAAGCTTCATCGAGGAGGAAAACCCTCTATCCATTACTTCAACTCTATCCCCGAAAAAAGAGTGGATTCCACAATTGACACATTTGGTTATTGATATAATTCATTTTAATCATTGTCAATATTTGATTGTTAATTTACCTCTTTCTGATCAATGTCAATATCGAAACTTGATTTCTCTAGAAAATTTCGCCTCTCTTTCGAAGATCAAACTTGAAACTTGATTGTCCCAGAGGTGTAGGATAGTCGGTGATGGAGTGTGCTATTAAGACACTCCGTGATGTTAAGTCACCGGTTCGAAACCTGCGGGGACAAAAAATCCAGCCATGTTAAGGGTTGTTGTGACTCAAGCCAGGTGCGATCCCTAGGTGATTTTGACGGCTTAGATGCCCCTGAGTCGTGGTTTCTCAGCCATAGGCTAGTCCCGCAGGTCATGGATAAACTAGCAAACAAAAAAAAACTTGAAACTTGATTTGATCCCTTTTCTCTTGAGAGGATGATGATGTAGGATGACAATACCCATTAAATTTACACATAATTACATCTTTTCTATATAGGTAATGTAGATGATTTACCTTTAATGCCATGATTTCCATCATCAACACATCATCATGCTCCACTATATTACATCTAATGTATCTAATGAGACCATCATTAGGAGCCATGATTTCCACCATTAACACCTCATGAACTTGTTGCATTATCTTACATCTAATGTATCAAAAGAGACGATCATTAGCTTGTACTCACTATCATATCTTAATTTTATATGATGAAATGGTTTATTTTATGAAAACCTATATTAATTATGTATGTAAATGAAATTTGAATGAAGTTCTATTAAAATTTCTAAATATACAATGTAACTACATTAATCTTAATTGAATATATAATTTTTTTTTGTTATTATAAGAAGATAAATTAAATCACAACTAAAAAATTTGATAAATTTGATTAGTAATGGGAGAAATTTTAATTTGAATGCATCACCCATTTACATTAATTATCTTAATTAGATATGAAATATTTTTTGTTACCATAAAAGATAAATTGAATCACAACTAAGAAAATTGATTAATAATAGAAAAATTTTGATTTAATGTCTCACCCATCATACAATGTTTGTTAATATCTCTGATTTAAATATGCTATTTCATAATATACTAAAATATTATAAAATAATATTTTTTAGAAATTGTTATTAACTTTCATAATTTAAAAAATGATTTAATTTTAAATATAAAAATTACAATATAAACGCTTTACACTTCTAACTTAAAAATAATTATTACAAATTAAAGTCTGCAATTATCGATTTATACAATTATTATTCAAAATTTGAATATATAAATCATCATGTGCATAGTATATTTGATTTTTATTTACTTTTAATTAAAATGCTGATACAAACATATTGCATTATATCGTGTATAAAAATTATTAGATTGTTGTGCAAACATTTTGTTGATCTCACAGCATGTTTCAACCTTCATCAATTAGGTTTTGTGATTGGTTTGACGACAGCATTTGAATCAATATCACAGTTAACAGAGCAGAAAATTCAATATATCAGTAGTGGGGGATCTCGTTCTTCTCTTTGGATTCTAGCAAGGGAGGCGAATAATTTTCTCGCTATTGTCCTCACTCTCTGGTGATTACAATTTTGAAAATCTAGATTCAAGAATTCCTGAAAGCCCGGGCCTTCGGCTCTCTCAAACAGTTGAGTATAGCGAGAATTTTCCAGAACGTTCAAAAGAACAGATAATGCCGGTACTACATGACTATCCCTCTGGGCAGCGTGAGAGGTTCGTGAGAGAGCTTTGTAGAATGCCTCCAATAATGTATAACCACTGCTACTTATGACTCTCACGATCTCCAGACGCCCAATGGTAACCGAACTGACGGACCAGAGAATCTGAAAGCACCTCTGAATCACAAAATCTTCTTCAATTCGGGAGGTTATCGCACCGCTGGCAAACCATCCATCCAAATCATAGAGCTTATCATTCTCTGGTTGCGTTGCATATTCCAATACCTTGAAGACTCGATACACAAGCCCTGCACGGGTCATGAGTTCTAATGAACCTTCGATGTAGCCATGAGGCACACTATCAGCAAGATCGTCCTGCCATTGAAGTCTGGAGGAGATTGAACGCAGTAAATTATGGTAGGATACACTGTACATCTGTTGGTGAAATGGCCACACTAATGCAGCCACTGCCTGTGAGAGTCTGGGCTTCTTTATTCCATCATGTGTTTCCCAGAGTAACGAGATCACGCGGAGCAATTTAAGGAATTTGCCTTTGCTCGTGGCAAAGCGCTGGTGGCTGGGTTCCAGTATATAAGAAGATAAAGCTTCTATGACTCCAGCGTGACTGGTAATTATCTGCTCACTGCCCTCAAAATCAATGAACGAGTCGATTAAATTGACTAAACCCACCTGGAAGTTTGTATCGTGAATATGAAGGCAGACTCTGTCGATGACAGCAAGCACTGGGCGTCTGTAATTAGCGTATAGAAAGGGGTTTTCGTTGTCGATATCGCTGGCTCGAGCGAGAATGCCCACAGAAAATCTCACCCATTCGGCCTCATTATCAGAAGACACAGGGCAACCTAATATGAGCCTGAGCAGCAATGAATAGCCCATTGCCGAATTTATGAGCGTGATTTTGCCTTCAATGGCTGAATTCAATTGTCGGAGATTATCCAGAAAGTCCGAATCTTCCAATATGTCATTTTGCTGTCGAGTTAATAGAGAGGTAACTGCGCGCTCGAGACCTGTGAATGTTGAGATATATTCGAAGGGATGCTTCCGATGGTATCTGTGAAGCCATGCGGAGTTCTGCCATCTGAGATCGAAATCAGGCATCAACATCTCGTTCTCGTCTTCCTGGGGCAAGTTGTTGTTTATCCTGTGAGAGATATGGGACTTATAATCGATTGTTCGCTGAGATGAGGGAACGATGACAGGTTCTTTCATGAATTCTTGGCTTATCGGGCACATAAACTGCTTCGGCACTCTGTGCGCACGTTGCCGAGGAGCCCGAGTCATTTTTTCTCTTCGGCTTTTATATATATGGCTCTGTATTTGGCTTTGGTTTTCACGATCGTCATGAACGAGTGAGATCTATCCGCATATATACATTTAACCCTTCATTCCTTCCATCCCTGCGCCATCTACCTTCAGAACGACACATCTCTTCACTGAAGTTAATTCACCCGCTGATTGGATTGAATGCCAATTAAGGCATTGTTGAATCCTTAAATAGTAACGAGATATAAAGGATTACAAGATCTCATGGGTTCTCTCGACTGTTTAGAGAATAAGATGGTTAGAAAATCACCATGGTTTAGGTTTAGCAGTATTCTAAACGTTTTGTTTTTTTGTTATTTTTTTCGTATAAGTTTAAGTTTGTACAATTTTAGTGTTTTAGGGATTTTTCAGTAAGCTGAATCTTTTTATATATTTAGAAAGGCAATTTAAACAACAGAAAATCGAGATTTTGTCCAAATTTAAATAGCTCCTGCTAATTCCTAAAAAAACCCCAAAAGGTAGTCAAAGCAGTTTAAATAATATAAATATTTAATGTTTTTCTCTTAAATTTGTTTCTTATATTATTATTTTTTAATATTTCGATTTTACTAGTAAAGTCTACATAGGTATACATACTCTACCCCTTGTGGATTTGAACTTGTAACCTCTATTGGTACATTAGGTTTCTAAGACATACCTTATTAAGAAAGTGTATGTTCAAACTGATAATGAAAATATTTCCTTTGCTTGTGTTCAAATTCTTGATTCTATTTTTTATTCTCATTATGTTGTAATAATTGATGAATATTTATTTGTTACTTTATTGTTTTTATTTTGCCCTATTGGTTAAGCATTTGAAGGAGATTTCAAAGGAGTTTTAGGAGGTATATTTCAAGCATTTCTACAAGGAGTTCAATGTTCAAGGAGATACCCTTTTTAAAGATGTTTTATAGTTGATGGAAAATTAGATGATTGAAGATGAATATTAGTCTCCTCAAGTTCCATTAATGTTTTTATTGAGAGGCTTTGATTTGGTTATTTGATAGGTGTTTTGATTAAATGTAATGTAATTCCTTTGTGTTAGTTATAAGTGTAACCTCAACAATATGTGATTGTACATTGCCAGCTGCTCTGGTGTACGAGTCCGTTAGGATTTCTTGTTTTGTTTCTTGATCTTCTTGATTTGCTCGAGCTTATTTAGCTTAACTCTTTTCCCTTAATGAAATGCACTCGATGCTATGTGCTCTTCACTTTCTTGTTCCCAATTTTGTCTTCTCTGTATTATCTTCTTTGTTTCTCATTTTTTCATGGTATCAGAGCGCAGGACGTAAGCCTCTTCACAGTGCCTGGAGAGCAACCCGATCCTAAGAAGAAGAGCGTAGAGATTACATTATCTCGCAGACGAGAGCACGGGACGCAAGACTCTTCACAGAGCTTGGAGAGCAGTCCGTAGTATGCTCACAAGATCCTTGGAGACAACAAGCGCGAGGAAGTAGAGCTGCAGAAGGACGAAACACTTAAAGATTCGTGAAATTCTTTCACATTTAAAGATTTGTGAAATTCTTTCTTCAGAAGGAAGTTTGTAGAAGCAACAAAGGAGAAGCTACAACAGTCGTAAGATCGGTCACAGGAACATATTTGAGCCATTAATCAAGCTCAGAAAGGATGAAGAGCACATAGAAGACGCAATTTATTTTTCTAGTCGTTAGATTTGGGCGAGAGCAAGATAAGCCGTTAGATCAAGCAAATATTAAGTCACGACCGTCAGATCTCATTGAAGGGAGATTGACAGTGGAAATCCATTACGGGAATCACAAAAGAAATTAAAACGTGAGCAAGTTGAGACTCCACAATCCCTCAGGATCATTGGTCTTGCTAGATCAACATATCAATGGTGGATATTGATCCCACTATGGATGAGCATCTTTGCATTGCGGAGATCGAGAAGGAAATTAAAGCGTGATAAAGTTGAGTTTCCACAATCACTCGTGGCCGTTGATCTTCACCGTCCATTATCGATCTTGCAAAGTGAGATAAGCACCCAAAGGTTAAGCCGAGGTCACAACTCTCAGTCACATATAAACAATTCCTATCTGTCGATCCAAGCAGGGGACACGTGTCAGACGATCCCCGTATTCAATGATCTTGTTCTCCGGGAGGAAGCAAGCAATGTTGAGTAAAGAACTTTTGAAGGCTCGAAGCCCATAATTTCATCTGGACTATCCATTGACGAAGACACATGGATGAAGGATATTCCAGTTTGCTAGTTTGAGGCTCGGAGAAAACACGGTGCAATGTTGTTAGAACTTACGAAGCCCAGAAGGCCGAAGTAAATCTCAGTCGTCCAATCAAGAGGACACGTGGAGGTTGATCTTGCACTTCAGAGATTCGACACTCCAGATATTAGCGCGAGTCAGCAGACAAAAACTCCCGAAGGCCGGAGTTCTGAAGAAGATATAGGTCGTTCATTTGTAGAGGCCTAAGGATCGTTGGATCTACACCTCTACGGATAGTTCACCGCCTCGACACTTCACAAGTAATGCGATTGCTAGCGGTGAAAGATCTCTGAATCTCGGAGTCTCGAAGTAATTCTGATTCATAGATCTCGACAGGTAATTGAGACCATCGATCTCTTCCCCCTGTTCATAGGTTCACAAGTTCGGAGGATTGCGAGGTAAGAAAGGAATATCGATCAGAGCCTCGAAGGCCCGAAGGCATGAATTCCCAAAGTAACCTTCGACAATTGAGCTTTGTAGAATTTTTTTTATTCATCTATTCAAATATTCGAAGGAACTGAGACCTTCACATGTCTTAACGTCCTAAGCTCGAAGGCCCGAAGCATCTGGTTTACAACCCTTAGTCACATGAGAAACTGAGCTTCAAATTTTTTTTTGGCTCTCGAGAAACTCAGATAGCCCGATTCCACCATTAGAGGGGATACAATTGCTAAAGAACAGATCTCAGAGCTCTGACTCTGTAGATCTCGTGCTCAGATAATCAAATCCAACCATATCGAAGCTAAAGAAGTGGTCTACCCCGTGTTTTTAGGCCTGAAGTCACACACAAGATTTTACATACCTGGTTTTATACGCAGGAAATAGGTAAGCACGGAAATCTCTAACAAATTTCTTTTTGTTCAATTTTTTTCAAGATGGCCACCTCTAGCAATTTAGGACCAACACAAGGACCAATTCTTCTTGGAAATAACTGTGAATTTTGGTCTATTAAAATGATATCCTTCTTACAAGAACAAGAGTGTTGGGATCCAATGAATCTTGGCTACATGGAACCAGATCCAACAGATCTTGCTTCCATGAGAAATCAATAGAGAACTGCTTAGGAAACACAGAGGAACAGAGAGAATAAGGCACAATTTTGGATTCAAAACTCAGTGGATGACTCCATTTTCTCAAAAATCATAGGCGCTGTTACTTCAAAACATGCCCGGGACATCCTTAAATCAACTTACCAAGAAAATTCTAGGGTCGAAACAGTCAAGCTGCAGACCTTGAGGACGCATTTTGAGAGTTTAGAAATGATAGAGTCTGAAAATGTTGATCAATTTATGACCAGAGTCATGGGAATTGTAAACCATTCAGATTGATTGGTGAAGACATCCCTGATCAAAGAATCGTTGAGAAATTCCTCAGAAGTCTTCCAAAGAAATTTGAAATGGTTGTTACAACCATCCTTGAATCCAATGATCTGTCAAATTTTTCAACAGATGAATTAATGGGCTCTCTATTGACACATGAGACTAGACTACATCTCGAAGATGAGTCAATAGCCAATGCCTTCAAGACTCAATTCTCCTTCAGCAGAGGGAGAGGTAGAGGCAAAGGTCACCGAGGAAGAGGGAAAATTCCAAGTAACAATAACTCAAGTGAAGGTCACAAACAACAGAACCAGAATCATAATTTCTAGCCTCAAAGAGGAAGAGGGAGAAGATCAAATGACAAATCGAGCATAAACTATTATTACTGCAAAAATTATGGGAACTATGGATCTGAATGCCAGAAGAAGCAAGCAGATCAATTCTCAGGAAGAGCACATGTCTCAAATCATGAAGGAGAAACCTAAGATGGTATGTTTCTATCATGCCACAAGACTGAAGAACAACACAAAGATCTCTGGTTGCTGGACAATGGATGCAACAATCACATGACAGGTAACAAAGATTTAATTTCATGCATTGATTCTTCTATTTAGTCTGATATTACACTTGGAAATGATTCCTTAGTCAAAGTTCAAGGAAAATGAACTGTACCTATTCTCACTAAACAAAATGTAAAGAAAGACATAAACAATGTCTATCATGTTCCAGATCTAAAACATAATCTGTTAAGTGTAGGAAAACTTATTGAACATGGCTATAAGGTACTTTTTGAGGGAGCATCATTTAGGATATATGGCAAAAATCCAAACAGGAAATTGATTACTGAAATCCACATGACTAGGAATATAATGTTTCCCTTGGCCCTTAGAACTACAAATATGATCTAATCATATGCACAAAGTGCATCCACCCCCAGTGAAACTATGGTTTTGCATGCAAGATTTTCAAATCTACCCTTTCAGAGTCTAAGCCTTCTACAAAAGCACTCAATGGTCAAATGTATACCTATCTTTAAAGAGAAAAATCCCCCATGTGATTCTTGCATTCTTTGAAAACATAAGAGAACTAGTTTTCCACAGTCCTCCACTCAATCCAAACAACACTTAGAGTTGGTTCACACTGACCTATGTGGACCAATGCAAACAAAGTCAATAGGTGGTAGCTCTTATTTCCTAACATTTATTGATGACTTTAGCAGGAAAATATGGATCTATTTTCTCAGGCACAAGTCTAAAACTTTTGCAAAGTTCAAAGAGTTTAAGGGTGAAGTTGAAAAACAGAGTGGGAAATATGTGAAGATTCTTAGGTCAGATGGAGGAGGAGAATGCATCTCCAAATAATTTTCAAATTTATGCAAATCACAAGGCATCATTATGCAAGCTACATCCAGGTATACTCCACAACAAAATGGAGTGGTTGAAAGGAAAAATCAAACAATAATGAATATGGCAAGAAGCCTTCTTAAAGAGAAATGTCTGTCAAATATGTTTTGGTCTAAAGTAGTAGCATGCTCAGTTTATCTCCTGAATATATCTCCAACCACCAGTCTCAAGATGAAGGTCCCTCAAGAAGAATGGAGTGGGAGAAATCTAAATGTTGATCATCTCAGGACATTTGGATGCATAACATTCACTCACATACCTTCCAAATTAAGGAAGAAACTTGATGATAGAAGTGAGAAATGCATTTTTGTTGGCTACAGTGAGACATCCAAAGCCTAAATAATCTACAATTTAATTTCAAAGAAACTAATTCTCATGAGAGATGTCAATTTTCTTGAAAATCAATTCTGGAGTGAGTCTGAAAATCGTCCTATGGAAAATCAAAATCCACTGCTGCCACTTATTGAAAACACAAAAAATTCAGGACAACAAACACATCGGCCTTCCCTTCCAACATTGTAGGTACAAGGACAACCTGAAAGTCCCCAGGACAACTCTACTTCAAGCATAAATTCATCCTTTGAACTTCAAAATCAGAGAACTCGAAGCTTGAGAGAAATCCATCAACATTTGGATGATATTGATCAACACAATCTTTTTTCATTAATGTTGTGTCAACCTACATCTTTTAAAGAGGCAACTAAAGATCCACATTGGGTTCAAGCCATGAACCAAGAGATTGACTCCATTGAGAAGAACAAGACATGGGATCTTGTTGATCTACCCAGACACAAGAAAAGTATTGGTGTCAAGTGGGTTTACAAAACTAAACTCAATGAAAAGGGGCAGATTGAAAAACACAAGGCAAGACTTGTTGCCAAAGGATTCTCACAAAAACCAGGCATTGATTATGGTGAAACTTTTTCTCTAGTAGCAAGGTTGGACATTGTAAGGAATCTCTTAGCCATCGCAACTCAACACAAATGGAAAGTATACCAGGTGGATATCAATTCAACTTTCCTGAATGGTGTCTTAGAATATGAGGTCTATGTGGATCAACCACTTGGATTCAAAGTCAAAGAGAAGCCAACCAAAGTGTATCGGTTGAAGAAAGCCTTGTATGGTTTAAATCAAGCTCCAAGAGCTTGGTACAACAGAATTGACACTTACCTGATCAAGAGTGGTTTCAATAGAAGCCAAAATGAGCCAAATCTATACACCAAAACATATTAGCAAGGTAAAATTCTAATTGTATGTTTATATGTTGATGATATGATATATACTGGAAATATTGAGTTAACCAATTTTAAACAAACCATACAATTTGAGTTTGAGATGACAGATCTTGGCATAATGAAATAATTTTTGGGGATTACGGTTGACCAATAAACCAAAGGGATTTTTGTTTGTCAGAAAAAAGTATGCAACATACATCATCAAAGGATTCAGCATGGAAGATTGCAATCCAGGAGAAACTCCTATACCCCTAGGCAAAAAATTGAGCAAGCAAGATGAAGGCCCTACAATGGATTCTACCTTGTACAAAAGTTTAGTAGGACGTTTGTTGTATCTTACAACAACTAGGCCTGATATTATGTATGCAACTAGTTTTGTTTCCAGGTTCATGGAATCCCCCAAAGATTCTCACTGAAATATGGAGAAAAGGATTATGAGATATATTACAGGCACTCTCAATTTTGTCTTATGGTACACTCATTATGAAGATAATCATCTCTCTGGTTACACAGATAGTGATTTTGCAGGCAACCTAGATGACCGGAAAAGTACCTCAGGACCGTGGAGCAATAAAATAAAACAAATGCAGAAAAAAAAAAACACAGAAGACACACAATACAAGAGAGACACAAATTTATGTGGTTCACCCAGTGTGGGCTACGTCCACCAGAGAAATTGCCAGGTCATTCCTTTATTATTATCCAACAAATGAAGGGATACAACCTACAACAAAACCCGCTATAACTTCCTCTTCTTTCTCTCACAGTCTCCTCTCTCAGAATACAATATTCACTCTCATACACAGCCGCAATACATTTCCCTCATAAAAGAGGGTTGCCTTCTAGGGAAAAAAAAACCCTAACATAATCTCTACTGTTAGATCTGCGACCTTATAATGAATGGTCCAGATTTACAATGAAATTACAATATTATTTTATAAGGCAATTTTTGCTTCAGGGGCTTCACCCCCGAACCCCCGCTGGGGGCCCACTTGCTCCCAAACCCCCCAACTGGGGGGATGGACCCCCCGGACCCCGCAGAGGGGGTACCCCCCCTCTGCACTCCCCCACGTGGAAGAGTGTACATA
>WSFP011511360.1:0-13074 GCA_009831015.1 Picea engelmannii | reverse complement strand
AATGGGAGCTTAGATAACCACCACATTCCCAGTAGGAATAGTCATAACGTGTGGGACCATAGTAGAATGGGCCATCTGGAGAGAAAAAGTCGAGCTAGGACCAACTGACTGTGTGTCTGGAATGACAGTGATGTTGCTAGTTGTACCAGCAAAATGGTCTAAAGGTATCGTGTAGGTAACAGGCGTTTCAGGCAGTTGGGAGATGACAGGTGTATCAGAACCTGCCCATAAGCCATAAAGGTCCCACACCGTGCGAGGCAGGCTTATAAATATGTCCGTAGTCTAAAGGGAATTCTCAGCTCCAGGGCCTGTATGGGGTCCGGTCGGTATTCCAGAAGTATCAACAACAAGTTCTCCTGATGAATTCAACTGGAGAATACATCTCTCGTATCCAAGAGGAATGCAAAAAGCCTCTAGAGAATCAGAAATAATTCAGAAACTTTCTAAAGAGGTGAAACCTTCCTCTTGTGAGGTTACAGTGTCCTGGACCTCGCTCTGTTGAGGAGAGCCCTCCGGTGAATTAGGAGGCAAAGGGATATACCCTTTCGGATCTTCCAGGGGTAGTCCTTGCATCCTACATGAATGGCGTGGAGGGTCGATGTTGGCCGAACAAATTTTTTTACGGAAAAAATCTATGGCCAACTACAGAAACAAACAACACTTGCTAATAAAATCTAGAAATCAAAGAAAGCAAGAAAACATTCTTATTTCGAAGTCACTAGTTGGTGATGAAATCCAACGTCGCAAAGTCAAGACATGAAGGGGCTAGGATAGAGTGGGTGGAAAAGTTACGTTGACGACCTTCTTAACGACTTACACCCTGGTGCAAGCTCCCACACATAATCTTGGGTATACCCTCCAAGGAGCCCTAGTGAATCTGGCCAACGCCGATTTCAGGTACCATGAAGACTTGCCCCTCCACATTCACCTCGTGTAAGACCCTAAAAAGATAGGCTACTAAGGTTACCAAGAACAACAATGATGTCTGGGGAAATAATTGACAGTCTGATCCACGTGCAAGGGCAGGGTATCTAGCCCAAAATCAACTCGAAAGGATTCCACTCATAATTGTGGGTATACCTTCAAGTGACCCCCGTAATATGCGCAATATCTACACCAAGACCAACAAAGCAGGGTGAGTAACTCTGCTAGCCTTAATGCGACCTCAGGTTTGACCCTTGTGTGAGAAGGGATTTACATGACAAAATGTTGCAAGTGGATTTGAACACTCCTTGTCACAAGATGATACAGTGTGTTTTATGCTTTGGAGAGTGTGCCTCACAACCTATTCCAAAGTGCTAGCTTAGCTAATGTTGGTGGACAGAGTTTCTAGAAAATAAAGGTTACTAATAAATTTTAAAATTACGTAGTATTTTAGAGGCTGTTGTTTACGTAAGAGGGAGATGGAGATGAAACTGATGTTGTATGATACCTTCACCCAATGATATGCAAAAAAAGATGAATGATGCAGTGTTTTAGTTCGATGAACTCTAATTACAAGAGGGAGAAAGTATTTCTTCGGAAAACATGAAAGCTATGAAATATAATTCCTTTTTCTTGAATGAACATAATTTCAAACAATCATAAGCAATGAAATTTTCCAAAATTTTTTTGAATGCAATTTTTTTTCTTATGAATGATTACTACAAAGAATAGATGACTTTAATTCTTCCTTTCCAAAACCAAGTCAGGGATATGATGAAGAAAGGAAAAGTGATCAAAGAAAATCGATACACTTAACAAATACCCAAATCAAACTTTCAATGAAGATAAAGTTGAAGATGACAAGAAAGTGTCTAGTTAAATGCAAATGAAAATAATTTTCCAATCAACAAGCAATCCAGAAAATGTAAAACAATCCAAAACTTTAAATCAAATCAAATGCTTTTATCAATTAAGCACTCAGATCTCAAAATCAGAGATTATATCCTTGTTGATAAAAATCAAGAAGCAAAAAATTGTAAAATGATGAAGAAGGGATTTCAATCCCTGAAAACCAATCAACAACAAGTATTACAATCAGAGAACAGTCAAGTACTGGCACTAAAAGTTCTTCCCAGGTGATCAAAGAAAAATTGGGTAGCAGAAGACAAAAAGACCCAATCTATTTTTTTTTTTTTTACAGGCAATGTCGCAACCCAGCAGTAGGGTATAGTGCGGGAATTAAATGTTTCTATAGGCTATCTATGGGGTAGGTTGTGGAAATTACACACTGGTCTAAGCAGTTAGGGTGTAGGTATCTAAGGTTTCCGCAGACTATATATGAGATATAGTGCGGAAATGCTTGTAAACAAAGGAAAATTAGAAAGAGGGCAAAGTCTCTAAAAGAACTTTCAGATCTAGAGAGTCTGAATGGATCCCCCACAGACTTAGAGACTGGATTAAAATTAAAAGAGGTAGGCTAAAGGCAAATGGACAACAAAAAACCAAAAAAATTCGTATCTCTAGTATGGTCGCCAATTTTTTTATTGGATAAATAGGTGAATTCAGACATAAACTGATCTCCCTAGATCCACCTGGATCTAGAACAAAACAAGATAGGACATGACGCTTTCCCTAAGATTTAATCATTGAGTTTACTATCAAACAAGATATGAATGACATACCTTTGAATATCGCTTCCTTATATCTTTGTTGTTCCTGCTCTGCCTTGGTTCTCTTGTGATATTGGATCTGCAATGAAACACAAACCAACCAAAGTGAAAACAACAATAGTTTATTCAATGAAAACTTACACATGTGATCAAGGAGTCATGTAATAAAATGAGAATGATTTTATGGGAAAGAAACATGCCACTGTATTATATTAAGTAAAAGTGGAAGATACAACCAAACAACCTTGATGTTACAAGGTTCCCTTTCGGTGGCCTTTGCTCCAACACACACACTTGTTCCAAAATTCTATGAAGATGATCCATAATAGCTTGATGGTCAAATGGAGACCTCAAACATCAATTGAAATAGAGTTCCTCACACAATTCTCAGCCTATTCCTTCATAAATTCCTTACTTGATCTTGCTTTCTCTTGCTTACTTGCTTAACCTTTTCCATGAGAAATCCATCATTATATAGGAGAAGGAGAGATGGTTAAAGAGATTAGGATGATCCCACCAAATCAGAGAAACCAATAGGATCCCAACCATACAGATTCCACCTCATATTATATAAGATTCCCTTCTAGAACCTTCATGAACTTCATCCTTTCCTTAGTCTTCAAATGCTACCACACCTTGTCTATAGAGTAGCCTGTGGAAAATCCGCAAGATAAGTTTAGGACAGCCTGTGGAAATCAGACATTTCTGCACGGTGTCTTATGTCTAGCCTGCGACGTCCTTCTAAATACAAGTTTTGTAGAGGAGGAAATCAATCACTTTTATCATGAGAAAAATCCTTTTGGGAGCCTGAACACATGCTTGTAGAAACATCACCAGGGTGACCAAAATACTGTGTAACATTGGGAAGAATGGGGTTCACCAAGAGAGTGAGAGAATAGATTGAGAATGAGAGAGAGTCTATGTATGAAGGTCTAGGGAGGGTTTGCAGAGAGAGGCTTGTACCACAGAGTGGCTAGGAAAGATAGGGAAGGATATCTTGATATATCTATTGTAAGCATAGTGCACAAGCCTGGGAAGATTACATAAAGAATAATAAAGAAGCCAACCATTGTGGATGTAGCCCAAAGTTTGGGTGAACCACATTAAAACTCTGTGTCTAAATTTATTTTTATGTGATTGTTTATGGATACTTTATTTACGCATACTAGATCTAGATCTGTGTAGTAGATGACTGATGCACAAGAAAGATGCATGCTACAATGAATAGTTTATTTTACAATTTGTGTTACAACGATGCTATATAATTAAAGTTTACTAATCAATATAGGGAAAAGGGACATAGAATATGATGCACAAGGTAGATAAGTAGGAATGAGCGCAATGATCGCCTCCCATCCCCTCATCCCTGCAGAAACTTGGTTTCTGCAACACCAATAGATGCTTCAGGTGAGACTTCACTTGCATGCATGTGATGCCGAAAGTGTTGGTGTCTATAGGTTTTGTTGGTAGAATAAATTGAACATAGGGTCTTACAACCGAGCGCCAACAAATGGTTTCATTTTTGGGACCTGAAATATTTGATTGAAGGAATTTTTTGGAGGCTAACTAAGAAAGAGATCGACCAATGGATAGAAAGAAAGGAAAAATAATTTACCCGGAAAGAGAATAGAAAACCTCAGATGGGCGATGGGAAATGGATGCAAAGGTATGTGTACACAGAGCTGCATGAGATTTTCTTTGGTGAATTTTCGATTATCTTAACCGAGTGGTTAGAAAGATTAGTGGAGAATATTGGAAGGTATAGAACTAAAGTGTTGAGGAACTTGACTCTTGAGTTGGTAAGATAGTTGAATTTTGTAAGTAATAAGACTTCTTATGCAATTGATTTCTGGTTGAACAATATATTGGGAGGTTATATTATGGAATTTGCAGTAGATTGTACCCATTCATACAATGTTGCAGAGAGGGATTTCTTTAAGGGTTCATGCATAAGGTTTATGAAATCACTGGGTACCTAGATACAATTGTTTTTGTGCGACAAGTGTGTGATGATGATGTAGTTTGACTGCTAAGGAGATTCACACACATAGGGGAACTGTGGGTTGAACAAAGAATAGTATGAAGGTAATAAATAATGAAGGAAGAAATGAAGAAGGAAGGGAGGGAGTGAGGATGTAAAAAAATGAAGAAGGTGTATTAGAAGAGGAATATGAGTTTGGAGTCTTTCACAGTGGAAGAAGGTACAAGTGGTTGAAGGCCGAGGTTGAGAAAAGAGATTCATGCAATGAATTTGGGAGAAGAGAACCCTATGCAATAGGCCAAATCATAGAAATACCACACATAGAAGGAGAGGAAGAGGATTCTTAGTCCAGTCCCATAATAAAAGAGCCATTAATTCTTATTTAGACTGGATCCTGTGTCGACTCCATGACCCCGTGTGCATCACATAAATCCGAGGTAACATTTGAGGATTTGTGAAAATCACTTGTAGTTAGAAGGGGAAGATAGAGTGGCTGTAGCCAAAATAGTGGAAGCAATGCATCAAGCCAGATTCAACCAACATCATCGAGGGGAGGTACTACACAAAACAACATGGCAGGGTTAGACAACACACTGGACTGCCTAAATTTCAGGGAGTTAGGTTGAAGGACCCATTACAACATCTATTCGTATGTGAAACAATTTGGGTTGCAAAGAATTTTGAAGATGAGGTCGTAAAGATTGTGCAGTTGGAAACAACTTTGAGAGGCCGTGCATTAGTCTTGTATATGAAACTACAAAGTAACACACTTACGAGACAAGAAATGACGTTATCAGAAATTAGACAAGCATTGTTGAAAGAGTTCAAGAAGCCAAAATTTGAGTTGCAGTACATCACATAATTAAAGGAAATCAAACAAGTGCAAAATGAGTTAGTTTGGGACTATGATCAATGGTTTAAGGATTTGATGGGTATATTGACATTTCATATCCCTGATCAACAACACCAAGAATGGTTTATTTTAGGATTACTACTGCACATTCACCAATCATTGATTCAACATAAGGTTGCGTTGCAACCTGAAGCATCTCTTGTAGGAGATGGTGGAGGGATGGTGCAAGTCCATAAGTAGTTAGCTTCCTTAACAATTCAATTAGCAGAGATTATAAAAGGGAAAGAGAAGTGGAAACAAGTCTGGTGTACCAAGTGTACGACTGAAGGCCACCATAAGGACGAATGTCGAGCATTTTTGCAATATTTGGTGACTGAAGCATTGAATCCACTACCAGGAGGGGGATACTGTGAGATATGTAAGAAATGGGGACATCATTTGACTGAGTTTCCATTACTATAGAAATAGCAGAGTACGCCAACGAATCTACTTTGTAACTTTTGCAAGTCAGTCGGGCATAAAGAGAAGGATTTCCGTGCATTTGATTTGATGAGAGAGTGCACTTGAGATATGAATAGAATTCAGTATGAAAATGCTGCGATAGAAGGAGGTGGTCCAAAGTACAATAATCAGAGAGGATTTAATCTAGGAAATTGAGGAATATTTGGCAGAGGTCAAGGCAGAGGAAATTTTGGCAGAGGAGGTAGAGGATCAATAATATGTTACAATTTTAATCAATCGAGACATTTAGCTCATGACTGTCTGAATCCTTGTACAACCTGCACATATTGTAGA
The DNA here is from genome assembly GCA_009831015.1 of Picea engelmannii. Lineage (NCBI taxonomy): Eukaryota > Viridiplantae > Streptophyta > Pinopsida > Pinales > Pinaceae > Picea > Picea engelmannii. Next base: position 6,851 of record WSFP011511360.1, on the reverse strand, counting down.
GCATTGGATCACATGACAAAAAAATTTCCTCAACTACTTGTGAAGTGGAAGGAAAGAGGGAAACAAAACCATAACCCAAATTAGAACGTACAAAAGATATCAATTGAGGAATGTGTTGAGGGGTCCGATATCCCTTTAACTCAACAACAGGAACCAAACCCGCTTAAGAGGCCCAATTAGACTCGTAAACATTTGATGAGTGGTAAAGTTCTCCAGATTTGTGATCTAGCTGAAATTATCGATGTGCTTTAATCATGATTGATAGATATGTCTTTTATGTGAAACCTTTCCTCAGGTTATGCAGTTCTCTTTTTGGTTCTTTTCTAACATTTATGAAAAAGAAGAAAGATGGAGCTTAAACTAAATGGCATAAGGAAGTCAATATATGTTGGAGAAAGCTAGGTTTTGGGATAACCTTTGTACCTTAGCATGCAGACGAAGAAGATTTAAAATACTTCAAACTAGCAATAATATCATTTTGACTTGTAAACATTCAACATCGTCTGAGACAATAGTTACAAGAAGAAAACATATACGTGACAAGAGGTTAGTGCAGGAAAAGTAATTTTCAATGCGCTATTATCAATCACATGTTAACACAATCGATTTCTATTCATCAACTATAATAAAATAAATTTCACAACATTATAAGATAACTTAAATAACATATACAACAACTCTTACTCAATACAACAACACACATTGGATTCGAAGACAAAGATAATCCCCCTCGGTCCAGTTACATTCATGCCTCAGATGAAAGAAGTGTCTTTGGTTCTAAACAAAACTTCTTAATTAAAATAACTTCCACAAAAGTAATTCTCTTACAATATTCCATAAAAATTCTTTCTCCCCAAAACCATCGACTCCTTAACACAAGGTCAATTCCCTTATTTATAAAAAAATAATTAAACTAAAAATAACTACTAAAGTTGTGTTAAGTTAAGAAAATTCCACGTGGAAGACTTTATCTATCTGTTCTCTTTTGATCATATGGTGGTTTTACTGAAGTGGATTATTTCTCTCATACTCTGACCATTTGCAGAAGATATTTTCGCATGTATTTTCATACAATAATCTGTGTTGATCCATCAAAGCGAAGAGGACCTCCTTCATCTCAATTTACTGTTCTTTGTACTTGATTAGTTTAGCACTCAAGCGCTGTAAGACTGCGAGAGATTTAATATGAGGCTCCATGAACCTCTTCACTTGACCTGGGATCATGCTTGAAACCTGTGAAGTCTCTGTTTTGCATACTTGGTCTTGCTCTTCATGTCGCTTAACTATGTCACATAAACCGATGAAATATTCTAGTGGACCAAACTCTGGCAAGTTGATATTCCTCATTTCCTGATTGATTTTTTCCCAAATTTTCTCACACTCTTCCCATCTCTCTTGAATTTTCCACCGGGGTTCCTGGAACATGCTTATTCAATGTTCAACTGCCTTCCTTATTCGGGCAATGTTGTTATCTGTCAATAGTTGGATGCCATGCTCTTCTATATCTCGGCCCTTATGTACTTCACTGGTGTAGTCTATCCATTCTAAGTCTTGATGTGCCTTCTCATACCATTGTTGCGTGCATTTACAGGTTGCCAACCCCATGAGGGTATCTTCTTGGAAATCCTCTATGCGAGTGGTGAAGAGGTCTCTCTCCCTTGTGGATTGCTCATACATCTCTCAAAACTCACACTTCAAGAGTACCACTGTCTGTGTTAAATTTTGGTAATACTTTGCTTGATGTTGTAGATGGTCCAATTATTTCTTCATGGTGGATACCTCCCTTTCATCCCTTTTTTCCTTGACTAAGGTGGCATCGGTTATGGCCATCCCTGCTTCGATTAGCTCAGTCATCTTAGAATTTTCTGTGTCAAACAACGTCTCCTCTGTGGTTATGAAAAGTGTTCTATCAAGCATGAGATTCCTTTTCTTGACTGTTCTTCTCATTACAACTTTCCTTTTCCTATCATAGGCAATTGTCTGTATATCGATGACTTTGTCTACTGGTTCAGGAATTTTTTGATCTCCCTAGGACAAAGTATTGCCTAGGCTTCCCGCCGTATATAGGTGTTTCATGGAAAGTTCTCTTAGTTCCCTAGCAGGGGAAATTCCTGTATGTTCTGGTGACTTGGCCTCCTACTGGTCCTTGTTGGCTGATGGAGTCTTGGTCTTAGATGGGGAAGTAGGCGAAGGATCGATATTAGCTGAGAACTCGTCCGCTGGGATGTCGATTTCTGGATTCCCCATTCCTTCTTCTAGTTCATATGTATCCAAGTCTTTCTTAGAGCTATCATATAGAGGTCGTGTTCCCAGTTGATTGAGGGATACAGTGTCAATGGTGTTCCTAGCTTCCAGGTCACCTTCTTGTGGATTTGGGATTGCATCATCGATATCTGGAGTAAATTTTTCCCCTAGTTCCTCCTCCTATGTGGTTGGCACTGAGTTTATGTGCGAAGCTTCTGACCCTTCCTCATTGTCATATATGGTGATTAAATCTATGAGGACAGAAGGCATACCCGTCTCACTTGATGGTCTCACTAAGCTTAGCTGGGCTGTAGTAGTCACTGGCGATCTTGCCTATGGTGACATAGGGATGGTGTTTCCTTGGTCAATAATCTCTTCTGGTGGAATTGTCTTTGAGCCATTTAGCTCTTCCTCATGGTCGCTTATATCGACCGGGGTAATTCTCAAGGGTTCTATCAACGGATTAAGTGGTGGAACTTTCCCTAGTCTTTGCATAACTCTCTCGGCTTATTCTAGTAACAATATCCCCCTTCTTCGTGCCTCTTTCACTTTTGATGCTCTGTTTTCTTCTCTTACCCTGAGGGCTTCATGAGCTATGTGCTCTATTGTCTCAAATTGTCATTGTTTTGAATTTCGTAATATTAGGGTTGGCCCTTCTATGAAGCACTTCCTCCCAATCCTGGGCACCCTCGGTAAATATCTCATCTTCGAAGCTATCATGAGCATATGGCCAACATGAGGACACCTGTGACGTGTGCTGGAGTACCAAGCCTTTTGGATCATGCTTGCGAAAATGGCCTATAGGGAACCAATACTCAAGCTGACTCAATCCTTCTTGTTTCTCTTGCGCAATGTCTTTAACCATATAATACCCAATATGAAAACCATATGGAATGAACGCCCTCTTTTTGTCCTTCACCAGAGAAGCATTATAACCTTGTAAGATGGCCTGGTAGTATATTTACCCCAATATGAGACAGTTTTGGACATGGACATGGAGCAGGTATGGTGCCCTAGTAGCCCTAAACACTCTCATATAAGTGCTTGTTTCTTCAAAATACCAGTGGCCAACCTTGGATATACTCTTTTTAGCTGCTGCTGAAAGCCTCGAGCATTATTTTCTAAATAGAATAAAATGCACTTTGGCTATAAAATCATCACATATCATGGTGTAAAATTTTGTGTACCTAGTCTCCCACAACATGATGAAATAAACATGCATGGGAAGCTCGACAACATGCCAGCTTAAATTCATACCTGCGAAAACGTTTCTCACACAAATTACGTTCAATAGGTATGATGCCATGTGGAAAATTGGTTTTTCTCCATCCTTTGGTGTTTGGGCCTATAGGATGTTGATACTCAATTGTTTGGAGATGATGTCTCCCCAATTGAAGCTGCTCCCAAAGATTGCCATGGTGTATGCTAAGGGAATCCATGCTTCTGAAAAATTTGAGCAATCTTTTTCCCCATACAATCGAAAGATTAGAGCCATTAAATACATATAGATCTCTTTGAGGTTTACTGTGTTGTACCAACCATTGATCCTGTTTGTGAACTTATTATCTTCTTTCCACCACTAGGGCAGTAACATGTTGGTGTCATGGAAATCATAAAATCTGACCACAAATTCTGTATTCAACCTCTCCTTTAGGTCTCTGAGTTTGTAGTATTTTTTTACTTCTACTGGAAGAAAGACACCAACACATTCACCTTCCTCATTATTGACCGTGCATTTTATTGTGTATGTGTGGTCAATTATCCATCCCAGGGTTTTGATGCAGGGAATAAATGGGGTCAGGAAAGCCAACATATGTAGGTATGATCACCTAATGTTTGGGAAAACTTGGTCATTCAATACCCCAACGTCCGGGTAGTTGTGACGTGCGAAATCCGGGTAATCTTCCTGATTGATTTTGTTGAAAATATACCTCCAATATGGGAGCATTGATTTAGATCCAGTGCTTGCCTTTGTATCCTTAAACGCTGGAGGATGGGTAAAATATTTCTTAGTGGAAGTTCAGATGTTTGACTCCATTTTTGAAATGGAATCCAGTTCTCTTGTGGTCGCCGGTGTCGACCCTTTTCCAAACTCCAATTATTTCAGTTTGGGTGTTCTCGGTGAGTGCCTGGTTGTCGGCTTTCGTGGAGGCATTTTCCTACACAAAACAAAATAATAATATGCAATCCAATTATGATAGGTTTTATTCGAAGCAATAAAAAAAAATGTAAACAGTAAAGATCACGCTTACCTCTTCCTTACAGAAAAAAAACTTGTCTTACTGGTAATTGAAGTGGCATTATGACCTGTTACCTCTTCGATGCTCTCTCTTGTGCCTTCGTCTACTTGTGGGATCAATGATTTGGGAATGGAATACCATACTTGGGCACAAATTTTGCAAATTTAAAACATACATACCTTGTCGCATCGAGTCTTAAATTCAGGAGTACAGATATGATCTATACAATCTATAACAGAATCCAAATCATGCTCATAATTAAATGCAATGCAGGCTGGCGGCGCATAAGCGTGTTTCTTTTAGAGTTCATCGATGAATTCAAATTTTTGAAATTTGATCAGCACGCGATGTCGGGTTATTGGTTACATGAAGCTCTTAATTGTTCTAGCAAATCGTAGACCTAGTCCTTTACTTATCTAGAGGTGTCTCCTCAAATTACCCAAGCGTTTTTTTTTCACACTCCAACATAACTAGTATGATCAATATCAAGGATAAGAAGGATCGCAGATCAGCTAGGGCCATCGGAGGATAGATATTCCAACTAAAATAAAAAATTTGGTGTTCTATCAATCTGTCGGTACTTGATGAGTGCATCAACATCGATATATTGTCTTTAACATTGTTTCATTGGTCCCCCTAGGCAAAAGTTAATATGCCGATCCAAACCGCCGTATAATGCTGATGTGGAAAAGCAGTCGTGGAAGTACATACATGACACGGGAAATATCAAAAGATGATGTGGGTGATGACCGAGCAATATGGACCATCCATGCGGAAAAACACATGATGGTTGATTTGAACTTTTCGGCATGGGAACGTTTCTTTTCGACGTCAGTGATTTTCCTTAGGCATATGTTGGTTGTGGAGCCTAATTATCTTCCTGATTTAGAGGTCTTTTACTTTCAGCCGTGTTTATACCCCATGAAGTATTTACACGCCAGAAGTATGTACACTCTTCCACGCGAGGGAGTGCATAGGGGGGGTTCCCCCTCTGCAGGGTCCGGGGGGGCTATCCCCCCGGCTGGGGGGTCTGGGGGCAAGTGGGCCCCTAGAGAAAAAATTGCCTTGTAAAAGTATATTGTAATTTCATTGTAAATCTGGACCGTTCATTATAAGGTCCCAGATCTAACGATAGAGATTATGTTAGGGTTTTTTGCCCTAGAAGGAAACCCTCTTTTATGAGGGAAATGTATTGCGGCTATGTATGTTGGCGAGTATTGTATTCTGAGAGAGGAGACTGTGAGAGAAATAAGAGGAAGTTACAACGGGTTTTGCTGTAGGTTGTATCCCTTCATTTTGCTAGATAATAATAAAGAAAGGACTTGGCAATTTCTCTGGTGGACGTAGCCCACACTGGGTGAACCACGTAAATCTGTGTCTCTCTTGTATTGTGTATCTTCTGTGTTTTGTTTCCGCATTTGTTTTATTTTATTGCTCCGCGGTCCTATTTTTCTAACAACTGGTATCAGAGCGTAAGGTAACTCGCATGAAAAGAGGGTTCCTGGTTCGAGTGGGAGAAATGTCGGAAGATGGAAAGTTTAGGGTCGAGAAATTTAATGGCCAAAACTACCAGTTATGGAAGATGCAGATGGAAGATTATTTATATCAGAAGGATCTATTCCTACCATTGAGCGGAGTAGAAAAGAAGCCGACGGCCATGAAGGACGAAGAATGGGAGATTCTTGACAGAAAGGCTCTAGGAATGATACGACTGAGCCTGGCAGCGTCGGTGGCTTTCAATATCTCGAAAGAAAATACAACGAATGGTTTGATGGATGCATTGGCCAAATTGTATGAAAAACCCTCGGCATCCAATAAGGTATTTCTAATGAAGAGATTATTTAATATGAAGATGTCGAAAGGTGGGTCTGTTGCAGATCATTTAAATGAATTTAATACGATTATTAATCAACTAAGTTCTGTAAAAGTGGACTTTGATGATGAGGTTAGGGCTCTTCTAATCTTGTGCTCATTGCCAGAAAGCTGGAATGGCTTGGTCATGGCTGTAAGTAACTCTGTCTCTGGTTCAAATGATTTAAAATTTGATGATGTTGTTGGTGTTATCCTTAGTGAGGAAATGCGATGGAAAAGCACAGGTGAGACATCAGGTAATGCGTTGAACATGCAGAACAGGGGAAGACAAAAGGATAGAGGAAAGGGATCAAGGAACCATGGGAATTCTAGGAAGGGAAAATCCAAATCTAGACTTGGAAAGATAGAGTGCTGGAATTGTGGGAAGAAAGGACATCTGAAGAAATACTGCAGAGCTCCAAAGAAACAAAGAGATGGACAGCATGAGAGAAATCAGGAAGCAAATGTAACAGGTGATGTGTTACAAGATGCTTTGATTCTTTCTGTAGATAATAT
>WSFP011511359.1:0-13074 GCA_009831015.1 Picea engelmannii | reverse complement strand
CCCCCCCCCCGCTTAAAGGTAGAAAGGCAAGGGGGGTCCGAAATCCAACATGCGCCGTTGATCCGGGCGCGCGAATCTGGACCACTCGGTCTTGCGTGTTGTTTACCATGGGCACATTATCGCCCAAAACTTAGGACAAATGGGTTTTAACCCACTCTTTCGCACTCCAACCCCTTTAACAAGAAATATCGCTAACAGGTTACCACTGAAGAATAATAAATATTTAGGGCCCAACATTTAGATTTTTTATATGCTCAGTCTAGGATGTTATACCACCTTATTCCTGGTGCATCGCAGTCTACTTACGACCCTAGGAAAAATACGGACCTCATGCCAATGGTATTTTAGGTTCTGCCAATGTAAAGTCCATAGACTCGGTGACAATTTGATTGGAAGACTTGTCTTTAAGCCAGTTTGCAGGAGGACCAGCCTCGTCTGTGTATTCCAACCCCACTCAGTCGGCATATGTACACTCCATGCAATCGTCGACCAAACCGAATGGTAACTAACAACCATGAGGGAATAAGAACAAAGGACACAAAAATTGTAAGGGTTGGAAAAATGGTAATAAACCCAAGGACAATAATAATAATGAGAAGATGGGTAATAATACTAGAGAGGGAAAATGAGAAAGAAGTAAGGTGAAGTTTCCCTGTGAGATTTATAGAGATGATCACCTTACCCATTTGTGCCCCAAACTTGCAGAAGTTGCGAGGATATTAGCTCAATCACCCATTGTGTTGACGAATCCATTCCCACATAATCAACACTTAGCCTTGATCTCCTCAAACGATGGAAATGCGGTTGGTGGAGGTGAAAATCAGTAGTCGCAAGATGATGACCGTTTATGTATCAATATGGTCAATGCAAAAGTAGATGTAGCCACTCGATCTCAAGACTATAGTTCTAAACAAACTAATCTTGGTCTAGAATATCCTCCTTTTCCCTCAGAGATGACTTTACAGATTGAGAAACCGGAGCCACTGCCTCGTATTCCGAAAGGAGTACTTAAGCACTCTACCCATAATCCAAATGCTAGAGCCACCTAGAACTAAACTATTGTTGAGGACTTGGGTCAAACCCCTTGTGCGATGTCAAATTTCGAGGTACTCTAGACGTGTCCTTCACAGAGGAATGCCTTACTCTCTTCTTTAGGAGCTCTAGAACCCAATGTCTCAAAGGTTATCAAGTTTTACGTCACAGATGTTAAGCCTCGCTTTCCTTCCCATGTGGCTCTCCAAATCCATGTGGAGTATTCAAAGTATACCATCAAACGTGCAGTTTTTGATGAAGTTGCTGCTACGTGTGTGATGTACCTGGCTTGTTGGAAAGCTCTCAGTTCTTCGACTCTTTCCAAGTCATCGAACATGTTGATTTATTTTGATGGTCATTCCTTCCGACCTCACGGTATTCTCCCTACCTTTCCGGTCCACTTAGGTGGGAAGATGGTAGAGGTGGAAGTAGAGGTAGTTGATGCGCCTCTTGATTATAACTTGTTACTAGGTCGCAATTGGACTTATGCCATGATCGTCGTCATGTTGTCCGTCTTCCGTACTCTTTGTTTTCCTCATGAAGGGAAGATTGTGATGATCGATCAGTTATACTTTGCGTACTCTAGTCCTAATGCATCTCTTGGAGTGTTGATCCCTGTGATTGACAATTATTAGCCAACAACTGAGAATATAGGTGTCAGAATGTATTCTTTCCTTATGGGTACTTTCGACTTCTCGGCACCGATCCATCATGTTTATGCCATGTCCAGTAGACCTGTCTTGACAGGGAGGTCCATTCCTTTCCGCACTTCTTATTTTAGTGATCCGTGGACCCTACCTTCCTCGACTACGTCTTGTGAGGCTCATTCACATATTGGCATTATATCACCAACCTTTGCTAGTCATGTTGGAGATGGGTCGAAAACCTTTGTTAGTCATGTTGAAGACCAGTAACCAGTCGTTGCAAGTCATGCTGGGGGCACAAGTCTAGTCATAACTAGTCACACTGCACATACATCACCAACCTCTGCTAGTCATGTTGGGGATACATCACCAACCTATGCAAGTCATGTTGGGGATTCATCAACAACCTCTGCCAGTCATGTTGGGGATTTTCTACTAGCCTCTACAAGTCATGCTTGGAGCATGTCACCAGCCATTGTAAGTCATGACGGGGGAATTCATATGATTGAGAAGACTAGACGTGTAATACATAAGCCCAAGTTCCTTTGTAGGATTTGAAAAGGAGATCACCTTACCTATTTGTGCCCTGCTACTGCTGTGGTACAAGAAGCGTGGTCCTTTCCTGGGGGCCAATCAGGTTCTAAGTCGTCTTTGGCTTCCCAACCTTCTTTGGTTGAAACAATAGTCATGTCGATGCAATCCTCGACTGACACCCCTCTTCCTTTAGGGGCTGATGCATCTCTTGACCTTGTGGTCTCGCATCCTGTTCAACCAATGGTCATGTCAATGCAATCTTCGACCGACACCACTTCTATTTTGGGGGGTGATGCATATCTTGAACTTGTTGTCTCGCATCCTATTCAACCAACAGTTAAAGAAGTGGTCGTGCTGATGCAATCTTCGACCGATCCCAATCTTCTCTTGGAGAGTGATAATCCTAAGGAAGTGATATTGCTGATGCAATCTTCGGTCAATCCCACTCTTCTTTTGAAGGGTGATGCGTCCTTTGAACATATCCTTATCATTTCTAGTTCTGTACCTTCTTCACTAGGGAGCATTCCACTCTCTTCGAGTATTCTCCCTCCAAGTCCTAGGGTGGTTTCCTTTGATTGGAATGATCTTGTAGAGCCTCGAATTCCTTCTTCTACACCCTTCCATATAAGGGGCACTCTTTGAGATATTGTAGATAAGGTAACCTCTACAAGTATTTTATCCTCCTTGACTTGGAAAGCTTTGGGTTTTCCAAAGCTTGTGTCAGCTCTTCGTAAGTTGCCAAAATTTCACAAAAGTTCTGCATGGGAGCCTTGGCCTCCCCCATTATATGCTTCTTAGAAAAACATCCACGAGTTTGATTTAAGCCCTTTTCCGACTCATCTAAAAAGTGAAAATATTTCCGAGTGATTTGTCCCTTTCACACTCGTTAAATTGGACTTGAAAGGTCTTGAGTTTTAATTTAATCTATTTTCCAACTCATTTAAAATAAAATAAAATATTGCTGAGTGATTTGTCCCTTTCACACTCGTTAAATTGGACTTGAAAGGTTGCGATTCTTAGTTAAGCTCTTTTCTGACTTGTTATAAAAAAGTGAAAATATCGCCGAGTGAACTTGTCTTTTTCACAATCGTAAATTGGTTTTGAAGAGACGTCTATTTGGCACAAGTTTACCCCTTTTTCACACTAAGTAGACTAAAAGACATAAAAAAGGACATTTTTTGGCGTCAATTTGTGATTGCATATCATTCCCTTGCTTGTAGTATTGAGCCTATAGTGGTTCTCGCTTTGCGTTATAAACCGTTTGCCTCATAAGTTTTGCATCCTCAACCAAGCAGAGCCTTGTTTATATCCTTCACAATTTTACACCCTATACCTAGGAGGGAACATTCCCCTGAGTGTCCATCTCCCGCATGCACTTCCCTGCATTGAGCATAGGTACGTTCCATTGCTGAAACTAGTTTTCTTACTTGCGACATTCGTTTCCTCCTCTGTATCATAACATTCATTTGTTTATGAAAAAACAAAAAAAGATGGGCTGGAAGGGAGTATTATCTTATATCGACATAAGTCATGTCACCTTTGAATAGAGCACAAAGTTATTTGAGTCCATTAATCATCATAATTTTGGGATTAGCACGACCTTAGGAAGTTGAGCTCGTTATAGAGTCTTCTCTACCGACTGGTTACTCTTCCAGTCCCTATAGAGAATGTCATCGATGCCTCCTTCATATTATGGTTTCATCATCAGGTCTATGCTGGTGGAGTCCTCCATATGTCTCATGCTTTTGTTCAAAGGAAGTCTATCAACCTGTGTCGGCCACTCCTCAGAACTCGTGACTTTACATGTTGGCCATACCCTCAGTTTGTCTCAGAATCACATGATATTGTAGTCCTATCATGCTCCCTGGCCCTAATTTCATCATTGGTAGGTAACCTTGAACCCAAAAGTCGACATTTCATCATTGGTCATTGATTGGGTGGTTTCCCTTGTGTTCGACGACAAGACATCTATTCACACATTGGGATTCATGAAGTGTCTTGGATGCCATTAGCCTTATTGGTGTTTTCCTCACCTTTGTCAGTAGTTTTTCATCATTGGATTCTATTCAGAGGGTCTTTTTCATGTACCGCTTGCACTTGACACACATGAAAGACGCACAAGTTAGTTGGTTCATGAACATGTTCTTTGTCCGATTTCCACCAAATCATGAAGCTCCTGCTTTGTACAGGTGCTTTAATTCTCTCCTTTCAGCGGGCCTCTTTCCATCAAATTCATCCCATATATTCTGGAAACAGGACCTAGAGTCTTATGAGTACCTTGAGGCTTGCAGTCATTAGTGGTAGGCTCTCTCGTCATTGACAATTGGGAATACATCAATGTCTCCTGATCCATTAATTCTTCAGGTGTTCGACACTGACTCCTCTATTCACACTTGTAAGAATGTACTCTGTGCATTAATACTTACTTTCATTATCGGTAGGCTGTCTCACGTTTTTTAACAATATACATCAATGACTGATAATCAAATGATGTCTCATTGTGTTTGACCTCAAATCCTTTATTCACATGATGTAGACTTGCACCTTTGGCGGATTGTGTAGAAGACTTGAAGACATCACTATGTGGCCGCAACTTTCCTGAGTTGTTGCTTCCTTTTCATTGGAACAATACCTATATGACTTTAGCGATCATGGGATATTAGATTGTACTCCATGGTATACAAACATATTCAGATTGGTTTTGAGACTGGTTCTACCGGGTCTTGTTTGTGACTATGAAAACTATTGGCATGTAACCGCATTTGTATTTTCCTATTCATGGCCACAGACACTTGTTCGGTATATTTTCCACATGGATCTGCAGTGTAATTTTTGGATTCCATGTATGCAAAGTCAGTATAGAATGTAATGAGAAACTGAGTTCTTCCAGCTGGTCCCCTACCACTCCACTTCTGAGTTATTTATAATGTATTTCGACCATCGCAAATACTCCTTTGACCTCACACATTAGGGGGCATTTGTTAGAGAAATATTTCCCTCACCCTAAGAAATATTGCAGAGAGGGCCTTACTCCATTTCCCTATGCATACTCACTTTCCTTGATTGATAAATCTAGAGACAAAAATATAAATATTTTCCACTTGTACGCATCTTGCACCCTATACAAAAAGCGTATACGCAGGCTGCTCCACTACATTCTGCATACATCGGGATTTGTGCTAGAAAATCAAAATTAAATGTTGGGTTTCCATGTCATGACAAGAGATCTCTGATCCTTGGCCTTCCATATACTAGAAACGTTCTGACTGGGCCCTTCAATATCATTTTGAAGGCTATAAATAAGCCAATTCCGAGCTATGGAAAAAGAGAGAGAATTCAATTTTGAGAGAAAAGTTACTTTGTAGAAATTATTACTTCTTATTGAGTGTGCATCCCTTTGTCCTTTAAGTCTGAACACAATGTTCATCCCCCAAGCTCTTCCCTTATTGATGGAGAACCTCATTTTCTCCCTTCTATGAGCTTGCCTTTGGTGGAGGATTGAAGTGGTGGAGGCCCAGCTGGAAGGAACTTGGTTTCTCGGTTCCGAACCGTGCTGACATGGAAGTCTGTAATATTTTCTCTTTTGCTGATCATTTATTAATAGAAATACTCTCTTCCCATCCAATTGATATCTTGCAAATATATGAGTTATTATCCATGGGCATATTTTTTTTGTATATTAATGGATTATGCTATCCAATGTGATAACCTTTTATTTGATCACTATATGCTTTCTTCGCTCATTTTTTGGGAACTTGTTGCAGGTATAAAGCTTTGGGTCAAAGTGATCAACGTTGGACATCTTCAAACATCTGGACGAGGTAGGTCCCTTTCTTATCTCTCTTGCTCATTGGTTTATATATCATGTTTATGTGAAAGATTTGATTTCTGCAGTCGTACCTATCTGTTGTGGTTTACCCTAGCCATAGAGAGATTTTCCTCGTAACAATACCTCCATTCAAAGTATTATTGCTTTAGCTCCCGTTCTTGGTTGGAAACTACATCAGATGGATGTAAAAATAACATTCTTGAATGGAAATATTGAACACGAGGTCTTTGTGGAACAACCAGATGGTTTTGTACTGCATAACAAAGGCACTCATGTATGCAAGCTAAGGAAGGCATTGTATGGTCTTAAGAAGGCTCCCAGAGTTTGGTATGACAGGATTTATGGCTTTCTTAAAATCTTGGGATTTTAGAAAACTAATGCTGATGCAAATATGTACTTCAAGGTAAGAGGTAACCAACCTGTTATACTAATACTCTATGTTGATGATATATTTCTAACATGAGATGAAGGGATAATAGCCTGGTGTAAGATTGAGCTAACCTCAAAATTCCATATGAAAGACTTAGGCTTGATGCATTACTTCCTAGGATTGGAAGTGTGGCAAAGACAGGGCAAGATATTTATGGAACAAGGAAAATAAATAATGGATGTACTAAAGAGGTTTGGTATGATGGATTGCAAATGCATGTCTACTACGATGGTTACCAACCTGAGGAACCTGCATGATTCCGATACATGTTCAGAGTTGGTGGATCCCACCATGTATAGGCAACTGATTAGATCATTGATGTACATGATCCACACTAGGCCAGATATATGCTATGCAGTGATTGCAATGATTTAGTTCATGACTGAACCGAGACAGAGAGACGAGGTGACAACAAAGCACATCTTGAGATATCTAAGAGGGACCATTACTTATGGTCTGAGATATACATCCAGTGGTGGTTTATTTCTACATGTGTATGCATATGATGACTGGGCAGGAAGCCCAGTGGATCATAAGAGTACTTCTGGATATTGCTTCAGTTTAGGATCTGCTATGATCTCTTGGTCAAGCTGGAAGCAGGGATCCATTTCACAAAGTACAACAGAGGATGAGTACATTGCAACAAGTGATGCTATCAAGGAAGCATTATGGCTCAGAAAATTGGTTTCTGGGTTGTTTGGAGACAAGATTGAGATGACGGTGGTTCACTGTGATAATCAAAGTTGTGTAAAATTGATAGAGAACCCGATATTTCACAACAAGTCAAAACATATTGACATGAGGTACCACTACATCCGAGATTTGGTCCAGAGAAAAACTGTAAAGTTACAGTACATATCCATGAGCGAGTAGGTAGCTTATATCCTGACCAAGCCTCTGACCTCGAGATAGTTTGTGCAGCTGAGAGGAAATCTTGGTGTGGCTGAGAATGACTCCCTCACTAAGAGGGAGTGTTAAATTGGGCAACATCGACAGTCATTCTCCAATGAGAGGCCATATGGGCCACCCTGAGGCTAACCAGGGAGATTTGGAAAATCAACCAGTCTTGTGAGGTATTGACAAAAGCCAGGGGGAACGTACAACCTTTGCAATTCAAACCAAAAGTTAGGAAAAATGAGATGCTATGTGAATCTAATGCAAAAGTTAGGGGGAACGTACAACCTCTGTGAGTATAGAAAGTCTAGTGCAAAATTCAGGGGGAACGTACAACCTCTGTGAGCATAGACAGACCAGTGAAAAAGTTAGGGGGAACGTACAATCTCTGTGAACCTAGTTAAGCCTTGTGAGGCATGAGCAAACGTCAAGGCACCTAGAAAAAGTTAGGTTGAATATAAATTCCTATGAGCTAGAAACAAATGATATTCCTAATATTGCAAATGATATAAATCTATTGATCTAGTGCGTTGGCATGTGTTGTTATCTCTCCAAGAAACTCTTTGAGGTTGTAAGTCAAAGATGCTTGGTAACTTAAAGTAAAACTATTTTTCTGTTTATGTATGTGTGGATCAATGGGATAACTCAACCTTAATGGATTGACATTAGGATAATCAACAATATACAATCAAATATGACAGTTCTTTCAAAGATTAATGATCAGAAAAATAGCTTTAACTATGGGTGAAGAAATCAATGCTTATAAACTAGATACACAATGATGGGTTTAATAAACAATACAAATAACTATTAATCAAGCTATGAACTGACTAATGAGATGACCGTCATTACCAGTTAAGACAACTTGAATAAGAGTACAGAAAAGAAGGTAATGGATGAAGGTCTGACATCAAAAGTGAAAGAAGACTGTGATTGTATATATATCTGAAAAACTATACAATAGCATAAGGCCCTTGTATCCAAAATCGAACCCTTACTTCATCTGAAGTTCTTGGCTTTATAGCCTTTACAAAATAACTGAGATCCTCTAAAGGAGGATCGAAATACTAAAAATAACATGTGTTCAAAACAAATTATGAAAAATAGGATCAAGTTCTAACTTAAGGGAATCAAAACCTTATGAAACTTATAGTCTTCGACAACTTCTCTATATTCTGGATGAAATATTCTTTAACATCTAGAACTTATACCTGATTTTTCTCAACAGAAGATAGAGCTCTAATAGGTCTTATCTTGCTCTTCTTTCTCTTGGTTTCCACGCATTCTTTCATCAATATAAGAGACTGATAATTCTTGCTCACCATTTGTGTTATGGTATGAAACCTTTTGTCTCTCTATGACACCTCTTCCAACAGGGTCTCTGCAACTTTGATGATTTTGAGAATTTTTCCTTGCAAAATTCGAATCACTATTTAGTATTTGTCTTTCAGCTAATGTCACAATTGCACAAGCAAGGCCCCCTATGACAAAGATACTTGGCACTACTTCTCTTGAATTATCTGATGTTGGATATGACATAGTAGACTCAAAACTATCCCCCAATCTATATGTTTGACCAGGTATAGATGAATGATTATTTTCGAAGGATAAAGAAGCAGGTCTTGAGATTCTATGTGCACCATGCTTCTGGATAGAGAACCAAATAGCTTCCATAACCATTATGTCTTCTAGGTCTAAGTCAAAATCATCATCTCTGTTGTATCGACCAGGCAAAGGTAAGGACCTTGTCTCAGCAACCCCAGATGAAACATGAGTTGCAAGAATCCCATTTGTATCTGAAATTGAATTGGGAACAAGAAGCTCCTGTCTGTCAACTTATTCAGAGGATAGTGTCTATGTAGCATGCATAGATTCTTGTATTTTATGCATTCTTTGCTCCTCAGCATGTTCAATGCCATTCTCTTCTTGTGTTTTAACACCTCGATACTCCACAACATAGTTTGAGTTTTTGCAGGAGGGACATTATGAAGGGCGATTACAATTTGGGGGCTTCATCTGCAGAAAACATTCTATACAAGTGCCTTTCAGGAAACATCTTGATCTATTGAGGCTTGGATAATACTGGACAAAATGGAATGATGGCTTTATATCTCCATCTGGGTTCTTAAGAAATGCTTGGACTGTTGATTTTATCAATAACAACTACAACCATTCTAGATCTCTGTCTTTGTTTATGGCTTTGATAAAAACACTTGGCATATATATTTGATACCTGCAAGTACTAGATACCCAAAAACTTTGTCTATTGGGCACAAAAAGAAAACCTCGAACACCTATAATCTTTTAGGCACCATTGTCTTGACATCTGTGCATTAAAACGTGATATGTTTGATGAAATGAGTGGTGTCAAGCTTGGTAATTGCACTGGGCTTTGTTTATTTGGTTTGTGGCTTGACATGAGACTTGACTCAAGCTTGGGTCTGTAGGTTGACTCATGGATTTGGGATGTTAAACCTTCCAACAACCAATGCTACATTTACCATTGACAACTGCGCGACCTTTGACACCTGTATCAAAAATGGTTTTGAGTTTGAGGAGACGTGTTAACCATTGACATTCTTCTGTGATTTCGGCAGCTGAGAGTTCTTGGCGCTTATCATTTTAGCTGCCGAAAGTAAAGGCTTTCGGAAACTTACATCACAATGGAAATTATCCATTAGCCACCGAAAGCTAATTTTTAGCTTTTCTTACATTCAGAGTACAGACACATTTATTCTTACACAAGATAATAATACTTCACTTTTCTCTTTACGGATCTGTTCAAAACTTGAATGACTTTTCAATCCAGGACCAACATTCGTATGCCAGATTTAAAAATGAATTCAATTCACTTATCATAACTTGAACTCTGTATTTGCGTGCCAATACAAATTTGAATTGCTCAACCATGCGACTCACCATTTGGCTTGTAATAGGTGACACTTCTATACAACTTAATACTCTGATGTTGTCGATGTGTTGAAAAAATATAATGCTTCTGGTAGTCTCTCTCCTTGTGGCATGAACTAATCCTCGTGATGTGAGCTATCTGATGGACATCTACACTATATTCTCGACAATTGGATATTGTCCATTTGTTCATCGCTTGGCCTTTCCTCTTGACAGTTGTTCATGGACAACAAACCTCCAGATAACATCATGAAGCTCGAGCTAGGTTTCTCCTTGGCGCACAACTGTATTAATAAACTTTATAGTATCTAAAAACAATAACATGTGATAATATTCTCAATATGATGAACATAAAACTTTAACTACTTCGTAGGCTTCTCCTCCATGTATCTTAGTCTAGGTACTTTATCATTGGCTCTTGACTCATAAATTGATGATATTGTATGCAAGTTAATGTGTTATTCTTTGACTGCAGGTCACATCTAGCTAGCCTTCGAGCCTAAAACTTAATGAACATACAAAAATCCATATTTTGGAATACAGGTCAGAAGAAACTATGGACAAAAAATGATCAATGGGAGCTTGATGAAGGCTTTGGCACTTATGACACTGGCCAAAAGACCTAAGAAAATGACAAATTCAAATAGAGAGTAATGAGGACAATCTAAAAAATACCATTGTATTTTTTATCGCTAACATTTGGCTACAACTGGGATGGAGACCTCCCTGCGAGGTTTCCAAGAACCTAGTAGTTCCAGTCTCCTTTACCATTGGATATGGAGTCATCTAGCCTTTATAATTGGAGACCTCCCTGTGAGGTTTCTAAGAACCTAGCAGACCTTGTGCCTTTATCATTGGGCATGGAGTCATTGGGCCTTTAGAACCGATCCCCTGCAAACTTGTAACCTGCATGTAGCCTACCTGTAACCTGCTCTACAATCATCCACAATTTGTATTGTGTCTAGTCCGTTGGTCTATGGAGTTATTTAATGCCATCACTAGATCTCTACAATCTTTATTCAAACTTTGAATGTAAATTTTACTGCTGCAAACTAACAAACTAAAAAGAATCTCCAACCATGCTTGATGACGAGCTTATTCTCTACCTATTCCTACTCTTAAACAATAAAAACATGATCATCATATGACATCATGCTTCCAATGAAGCCATAATAACATCAAAATATTTACAAAATATCTTTGCATGCAAATAAATGTCAAAGAACACTTCATGTCGTGCAACAAAATTTCAACTTGCAGAGCATACTTACAATCATCATTTGCTTTGATTCCAAAGATTGCACAACTGAAGACTTCTGAAAAACATAACTCCATAGAAACGACTACCGGATCATAAAAAGAAGTTAACTCTGCTTGTTGCTCAAGCCTTTCTTCTCCTTCTGATGTATGGATCTGCTCATCAACAGGTTTTTGCTATTATGAAAATAACAGTGAGTTGATTTGACTACTAACCCTTTGTTTGGTATCTTCTTCATAAATGATATCGGTCTTTTGTTCATGAGATGCTGCAAACAGAAGAGAAGATATTAAATCTTCAGGCATATTAAACTCATCATATTTAATGTCTTATGTGAACATACAATGGATGATTTCAACATGATGTTGTTCCTTGATGGGCAAAGAAAAAGGCTCATCAAAATCAGATCCATAGTTGTTATATATTGGCTGGTTGCTGCTCAAGTCAACATCATTTGTTGTAGAAATCTGTTCTTCTTCATCTTCACGTCTGCTGCAATTCCCCTTTGTCTATAAATCAAAAGATTGAGGGCTGCCCTTAGTATCTGTTGCAGGTTCAAATCTGTCACAGGCTGATGTAAAAATATGCTCATCATTTTTTAAGTTTTTAGAGGAGACAATTTGATCTTCATGACAACCTGAAACAATAGATGCATTTGGTACAATGTCAAAAGATTCACTACAGTTATCATGATGTGAATCACCAATCTCTCAATCATAATGAAGGGTATTTTCTACAACAACATACTCTTCAAGAATGTCTAATTCTTTATTCAAAAGATTGAATTCATGACAACACTCAGGATAGAGAAAGTCATCTGAAAAATTGTCTTTACAAAACACATGAAAAACAACATGAAAATATGCCAAAGAGATGACACTTGAAAGAGGAAGAGACCAATACCAATCACGAGAAATTCCCTATAATGAAAACCTGAAGAGCCTGATCTGAACATCCTCATGCACAATTTGCAACCGATGCATGCAATCGTGAAAATCCAACAAATGTTCAGCTGACACTTCCCACTCTTCTCCTCGAAATCTGGGAATACTATTTTCCCATTCATCTCTACTAGGCACTCGATTAGGGAAACCAACAGTCTTTGAAAAATCACAAAAAGCATATCTCTTAGCTAAGATCTTGTTCATTTCATACCAGTGGAGTCGCCAACAGATTTCAAAAGGATGAAGTCACCATTGAACCCGTCCTTCATGGATTCGCTAGATAGATGATTACAACCGAGATAATGTCCAGTCTTTTTCTATCATCAAAGTTGGATCTTGTCGTCTCCCAAGGAAGCTGAGCTTCAATATCCTCTCCTTGACAACGATGCCAATTTGTTTTCTCTTCAAGAAACTCTTTGAGGTTGTAAGTCAAAGATGCTTGGTAACTTAAAGTAAAATTGTTTTTGTGTTTATGTATGTGTGGATCAATGGGATAACTCAACCTTAATGGATTGACATTAGGATAATCAACAATATACAATCAAATATGACAGTACTTTCAAAGATTAATGATCAAACAAATATCTTTAACTATGGGC
>WSFP011511356.1:0-13074 GCA_009831015.1 Picea engelmannii | reverse complement strand
TCAAAAGAAGAACTTGAAGAAAGGAAATAAAAAATTTCAAATATTAAATCAGTCAACATTACAGAAATAGATAAGTGGATGATAGCTTCAAGTTCAAAGTTGGAAAAGATTAAATTCACAGAGAAAACAATAGAAAGCCAGTTGCCAGGCTTACAGAGAAGATTTTTCTCTTTTGAAGCAAATGAAGTACCTGAGGCTCCTAGGGTTTTGGTAAACCTTTTGGGGAAATATGTTCAATGTGTTGGAGCAGAGAAATAAAGTTCATCGGCGCAAATTTAAAATTTTGTAAATATTTTTATTTTTAGAATTTTGAAACAAATTGTAAACGGTTGACATTAGTTTATGTAACCATAATATTAGGAGGTTGGTTAGTTACCAACGAAAAAACTTTGATAGAAAGGTATAAATATATTTTCAAAAGTCTGAAAAGAGGCTTCAGAAATTTTGGGAGAAGGCCAATTTTTGTAATATCAGCTTTGAAGTTCATCGGAATATAAACCGCAAACAAGATTCTGGATCCTGCAATTTTGTGACTATGTTTCTTCCCCTGTTTATCATGCTTTGTAAAATCTTCCTCTTAATGTGTGTTTCTAACAAGTAAATCAATTTGAAGTTATATACATTGTTGTTTATTGTTTCAGATTGGTTTGGATGTTGAATGTATTACAGTCTTTCCTCTGAAATTACTTTAGTAATTTTAAGACCTGTAAACCTTCTGTTCCTTAATATTTAATTTTGTTAGAAATATTGTTTTTCTTTCATCATTGTTAATTGAAATATAAGATTCTTTCTGGATAAAATCCTTATATTTCTCTTTATTGTGTTTCATTGTTTACAATTTCAAAATTGTTACAAAACCAGGAAACGACCTTGATTGTGTTTTTACATTACTGTTATAAATTTTAAAGTTGTTTTTATTGATTTCATCTCTGAAAATCTGAAGTAACCAATCGATAAAAAATCCGTTTACAAACCTTTAAAACCCTATCACCCATGAAAGTCCCTAGTGGCAGACAACCTAACGTAGAACCTGGTCTTCAGGATCAAACCAGCATTGCCCTAAGATTATTTAACACTATCTTACAAACAACGACCAATAGGACTAAGTTAGAAAGATCATGGGCTGATATTGAACGTGATATTAGCATCCAAGAGCAACAGGAAGCAAGATAGACACAGTTGAGAAACTGAATCTGATCTAGTCTTTCTTTGTTTCTTTATTTCAAAACCTTCTTATAAAAACCTTTTTCGGATGCCTTGACGGTATGTTTTATAGCCTTAAAACATAAACTTGGGAACAAAAACTGGGAGGTATGCTTAAATGTAGGCTCTGAAAACCATAAATCCTCCTTTACATGATCAATTTTATGTGTTAAGATATGGCTCCACGGGGGATGGAGACCTTCTTATGAGGCAACAAGAACTTAGTAGTTCCAGTTTCCTTATCCATTGGACTATGGATTCATATGGAATGTGAAACCAATCATTTTCAAACCTTCAAGGTATGATAATTACATTTTGTCATATCCTGATATAAAGAGAGAAACTCTACTTATTTATTGAAAACAGAAAACAAATACTTAGATACTCATATTATTCATGCACACTCCTACTCTAATCAACTATATGTTGTTGGATCAAGTAAAGTCATGCTTCCAATGTGACAATACAAGTAACTTCATGACTAAAATAATCCTCTTTCTGCCACTAATTATAAGATAATAACAAAAACATAACCATAGCCATAAAAACTCCTTTAGGAAATCATTCTCACCCACAAGTGCTAGTGATATGATAAAATATGAAAACTTTAGAGAATCTGAAAGATATGAATCTAGTAATATTGTCGTTGGATCTTCAAAACCGAGATCAAAATCATACTTACAGTCTTCTTATTGTTCCATCTTGAAAATAAATGGTCTCTGCAAATTTTGTTCCTCATGATTGCTACAAATTACTTCCATCTATAAATCTGAAAGTTGTGGGATGCCTTCACTGATTTCAAGTGTTATTTGACCAAAAGATATTTAATCCTCATGTTTTATGGATATAGCAATCAAATTTTCAGATTTATAACAATAAAAAAAAATTGTAGTAGGAAAAATTCCATCCTCTTCACTATTCATTTCTATTTCATGTTTGTGGGAAAACATATCATCTTGAAGGAAATTATAAAATTCATGAATATTGTGAGGGGAAATTTGTTTTCTATGTATATCTCCAATATCATCATTCAATTCATATTTCTCACAACAATATTCAAGTAAAAACTCATCTGAAAAATATGTTTTACAGTGTTTCTTGAATATTGTGTCGAAATCGTTCAAGGATGAAATGTTGGAAGGAGGTAATGAGAAATACCATTGACGTGCATCACCATCCAATGTGTGCATGAACATATTCATACATAAATCCTCATGATGTATATCTAATTGATCCATGCACTCATGGAACTTGATGAGATGATCTATTGGATTGTCCTCTTTCTTCTCTCTGAAGATAGGAAGAAAATCTCCCCATTCTGACATATGAGGTACTGGATGTGGGAAACCAAGAAGTGAAGAAAAGTTAAGAGGTGAAAACCTTCTAGCAAAAACAGAAGCAAATGCCTTTGAAATCTCAATATTGTGGAGTCACTACTAGATTTTTCCTTCATGGAGTCACCAGGTAGATGATTATAGTCAACTTTTGTTTCCCTCTCTTGTCTACCATCAAGAGTTGGATCTATGTTGTTCTCCAAGGGAAGATCACTTCATACTTCTTTCCCTCACAACAACACCAAAATTATTAACATTTAGTAAATCCTTCTACGATTGATTCATAAGGGTACCAAGGTAACTTGTTCAACCTACTTCCAGGATGGAAGCTAGCCCTTCCAAACCCAAAGAGGGATCTCTCTTACAATATCTTTGTCCAATTTCATTTCAAAGGCTAGTTGTATCTCACAGGCAATGGATAGATCTTATGTGGGTATAATAAAGGTTTTTAGAATGTTTGTTTTTTGAAATGGTTTGGTAAGTTATGAAGAACACAGTTCATTGGGCACGGAGTCAAATGTACAAAGGAAAGATAGTTGATGCTTCTCAATTGAGGGAAAATATCAGATGATGGTAGAAAGTGGAAAAAAATTCCACCTCACTTGAGCATATAACAAGGATGAATTCTAGTGAAGCTTTAGAGAGATGGTAGAGTGCATGGCCCTATGTCCTTAGAGTACCTAACAAGGGTGCATTCCAACACATATATTTTCACCAAACACTGGAAGAATTAGTACAATATGGAAACTGATATAAGGTCACAATAAATGCAGAAATAAAATAACACGATGATACACATCAACACATGAATCTCTGTAATATAAAAAATTTCTCTTGGATTAACACTGATATGCTTCAAAGGAAAAAATTCCAATTGCAATGAACTGTCTCCTCCAAATTCCAACCATTCGAACCTGGAAATGAAAATGAAATAACAAGAAGTTCGATAAACAATTTAAGTGAATCTCTAATGGCAGACCTTTTACTTGTTGAAATGGAGACCTAATAAAAAAAACAAACCAATGTGCTTATTAAGGTACCCATGTTATTAATATTTTTTCTATAGTGGGAAAACCCTAGTATGGACTACACTAGGGTTATAAAGTGTAGGCAGAGCTAACCATCTAAAGTCTCCTACTTTTAACAACTATCCTGAAAACACCCCACATTCATTTAGAATGTACAAAGTAAAGGGATCTAGTAGTCTTACCTTAAACTCTGCATCCGATCTTGATCCCAATGCGTTTGGTCTCTTCTCGACTGCAAATATCCTCCCAAGGATGACCTGCATTCACCAAAAGATAAACAAGAAACTACAAACATGCATTCTATATATGAACTAATGGGTTAGATGTCATAATAAAATGTAAATTTAACATAAAGATAAAACACATCATATGGTGGGACGACAAAAGTACTTCTTTATATTAATCTCACAAAGTCACTTACAAAACGAGATCGACGACTGCTCCACGAACCCGGTCTTGGGCTCCTCTTCACCAAGATCCAACTACTTCCATGTATCCTTCTTCTCTCACACTTCTCTCTATAGAATAGGCATAGGCTTATGGATGAGGAAAAAGGGGAAGAATAGGGAATTTTGGCTCAAAACTCACAATGTGGTTGCAAATTCTTAGGGCAAGGGGGGATTAGGAAATGGAAAAGTTTCACTACTTTCATGCTTATCCTTGGCATGGGACTCCAACACCTTATTTTATATGCCAAAAAGATAGTTATTCATTTGGGTGATGGGTTGTCAATTGGTTAGGCAACTACCCAAAGGCCCGTATTCCCTTGCAACTTTTTATTTTTTTCAACTTTTGCAGTTATACACGGGTTGTAATGGTACATCTAGCATATGTACATGGGTAGTAGTGATGAATATAGCATACATATGTGGTAAGTAGTGGTGCAGGGTGCATACATATTCAAAAAATCGGTTTTTAAGAAGAGCTATTCAGTATTAGCTTGGAAAAAATAGTAACTAAGATGGCCTATTGTTAGGTATGCATGTCTGGTAAAAATTAGGGTTATAACAGATGCCCCCTAATGTGTGAGGTCAGAATAGCATCTGATGACCGAAATACATTACAAATCTTTACCAATGTATGAAGCAAGTGAGGCCGAGACTAGAGTTCGGGAGGTTCCATCTGCAAAATAACAACTGTATCACTACATCGGGCAGATCCATGTTGTATAACTATTTAAAGTGTAGCCGTGAGGAATAAACAATGGATCTACATCTCAAAATCAAAGATATATGTGTATAGTATCCATCTTCAAGAAGCCAACGACACCTGATGGCTTGATATGAGGTATTCAGAGCTCTAGAAACAACTTCAAGATATTCAAAACTTGGGTAGGAGTGTAATATGAGTGTACAACTTCACTACCAAGAGGTCTTCGACAACTCGTTGTGGAACAGACAAGAGGATCTCAGTGATCACACAGAGAACTTCATTGATTTCGAACAAAGACTTTTATTGGACTTTAAGGATGGTTGGGCATGAGGTTAAGAGAAAAAATGCAGAACAGCCGACTCAAGTTGGGTAAAACTTCCCTTGGATAATAGCATGATGAATGATGAGACTCAGGAAGCATGACATTGACATAAGTTCATGATGCAGGAGGCAACTTAAACTCTCCATATGTTTGGAAGAATAACCAAACAGAGGAGGACACAACTCTATGTTGCAAGAAAAACTTCCTAAGGTCATATTAAATCCCATATCTTGATGAACAAATGGAAGGATGTGCTTTTTCCAAGGGAGACTCATTGTGCTGCCAAAAAAATAAAATAATTTCCCCATCCTCTCTTTGGGGTATATTTGATTTTTTTTGTCTTTTTTAATATTTTGAAAGCTTGAAAAAAATAAAAGAATGATACGTTACAAAGGAGGGATGAGTGTCACAAACATACTAGTTCCAAGCGCGATTCTTAGAGAAAGGAAACATGTCCAGGAAAAGGACACTCAGGAAAATTCCTCCATGGGTCAAGGTGTTAAGATGTAGAGGCAAGTGCTACAAGGATTGCGCATAAGGCATGATTCAAAGGTTTAGTTGAGAGCCACATGGAGTTGACATTAGGCCAAAGATGTAGGAATGCGAATGTGATTAACAAGACACGATGATAACTCCCTTCAATGTAATTTTAAACGATCCCAGAGAAGATAATCTTGGCTGTTTTTCATTTTTAGAGAGTTTGAAAAAGCTCAAAAGAAGACTCTATTGGGGTACCTTTTTCAAAGATAGTCTAGTCGGTTCGAAAAAGGGATAAATTAGCACCAAAAAGACGTCTATTAAAAACCATTTTAACAACTGTGATAAAGACAAGATCACTCAGAAATCTTTTCAATTTTAAGGAGTCTAAAAAGAGCTTAACTATGGACTCCCTACCTTTTTCTAGATTTAGTCTCCTTAGTCCGAAAAAGGTGAAATTTGTTGAGAGGAACTCTCCCGATGAGATGAATCTCCTGAGGTGTAAATTTTTCCTCCTTAATCTATAGGCTAGAAAAAGGGGTAAACTCATGCCAGTGTTGTTTTTCTTAACCAATTAACGAGTGTGAAAGAACAAGGTCACTTGACGATCTTTTCAATTTTATGGAGTCTGAAAAGAGCTTAACTATGGACTCTATAATGGATGTTCTTCTGGACCGGTTTAACGAGTGTGAAGAAACAAGCTCACTTGGTGATCTTTTCACTTTTAGGGAGTTTGGAAAGAGATTAACTATGGACTCCGTGGGGGTTCCTTTTTTGTAAATTTAGTCCCTCAGGCCCGAAAAAGGGTTAAACTTATACCTGAGAATACTCTTCTAGTGAACCAAAGTTCCTAGAGTATAACTTTATTTGTACAATTGACCATCCGGAGTGAAAAAGGGGTAAATTACCACCAGACAGATGTGCCTTTAAATTTTATTTTGGCGAGCGTGAAGGGAAACAAGATCACTCGACAATATTTTCATGTTTAGAGGGTCTAAAAAGGGCTTAAAAAAAGACCCCTTGAAGTTACTTTTCTCAGTTAATACGGACGATATTGAAAAGCATAAATATAGTCTCGCCGGATGTTGCTTTCAAATTTCAAATCAATCTTTAAAGAAAACAAGATTTCTCATGCTTGACACTTCGTGGATGGATGCTTGGCATCTCCTCAGGGGAGAAATCCACTCCGATGAAAACAATATCCACAATGCCAGGGGTTTTGGAGATATCGATAGGTGTCATTTAAGTGATTTTTTCCATATTACCCTTGGCATAAACTGTGTGCATAGCCATAGGATTGATAGGACAAGACCTATCTTTGGTCATAGTCAACACAAATTCTCCTGCCTGTATTCTTCCTAACTCTGGGAGGAAGTATGATCTGTGATGGAGATCATCCTAGGGTCTGTCTAGACCAGTCAATGCCTGTAAAATGGCCTCGTCAAAGGGAAAAACAAAGTCTAAGGAATCAATAGTGGCAAGGGAACCTTGAGCCCAGGCAGGCTCTAGAACTAGATGTAACTCTGGTGCAGGAGTAGGATCGAGGTCGACTAAAGCTTGTTGGACTGTAGAGTACGCAACTTCTGTCATGTATAAGGTCATGGACATCCCATGGTGCCCTGTCCCTTCCATCATGACTAACGGGGAAGGAAGAATCCATGGATCATTAAATTAAGTCATGCAGAATGACAACACTGAAAAGATTTCAACCTTAGGCTCCTCGGGGACAACCAATATCATTTTGACATCGTCAAAAGGAGGTGGGTAATCGAAAGTACCCATGAGAGGTGGGCACAAAAAAACCCCCACATTGACGATGTTGGGTTGTGGATTATGAATCATCGGGACCGTGGATGCCCCCGATGAAGGGTTAGTTTCAGAGAAGGACAATTGATCAATGGTCACGATTCATCCCTCATGTGGAACAAGAAAACCTAAAAAACTGTATCAACCATTGCATGCATGGAATATGTCCAACTCCTTCCTAAAAGGAGGTTTTAGTCGAGAGGCGCATTGACCACTTCAACTTCGATGCACACGGTCTTCCCCCCTAACTGCACGAGGAAAGAAGGAATGATTCCATGTGGTCTGAAAGAATGATCATCGAAAGTCATAAGAAGAGTAGGCGAAGGAGACAGAACGGTTTGGCCAATGGCCTTCCAACACACCAACGACATCACGCATGTCAAGGCACCCTCATCAACCATCATACGGAAAATATTCAGGGTAGACGATTTCATGGGGTGAGCCACTACTATCTTAAATGCGACGTGGTATGGGAGATGAGGTTTCAAGTCAGTTGTATTAAGCATGATATTTCCTGGATTACATGTCTCAGTGGATCCTAAGCCAGCTAGCAAATACTTTCTCTGTGAAGGGTAGCTCTGGAGGACCTCCAAAGCAGACATTGCATAAGGGGTTTGTGACAAATCCTCCACCACAGAGTAGTTCAGGGTGGCCCTCGCATTTGGATTATGTGAAGCCTTCTTGAATGCCCCTTTCGGGATGTGTGTCTTTTTTTCACCCATCGTTCTCTCGATCTGGAGATGAACAAATGTGTTTTAGGCTTCTTTATCCTTTTCGACAGTACTTGGCATTTCATAATCATGTTCCCTAGTAGCTATGTGGGATTCACCTTTCAACATATAGACAATCAAAGTCGAGGGATTGCTAGACAACGAAGGGGGTCCCTGACTGCCCCCATCCACGTTCACAGAGGCTTGAGTTAAATTTTTTTCATGAGGGAATGCATTCATTAACATTGTAGGTTATTACTACGCCAATAAATTTTGGGCCTCCGTGAGTCAAGGGAACATGTGAGTCAGGTGGTCTTATGTGCAGAGGTTGCACAGATAATTCGACTTCTTTCTCTTTGTGTTTCCCCCACCAACATTAGTGGTGGGTTTCTTATCACCCTTACCCTTATTTCTTTGTTTATTCTTCCCTTTGGGCTACTAGTTGGCCTTTGGGTTTGTCGATTTCATGCATTGTACATCCGACGTCTGAGCAGGGGGAGCATTCGAACTAGGATTTGGGTTGGCCACTCTTTGTTGTATCGACAATTGTTTCAATTGGTTTGACAACAAATTAGTGGGCTTTGCTTGTGATGAACCAACAAGGTCATCAGCATGTGGTCTAGATTTGTGTCTGGTCTTATCAAGAATAGACCATGGCACATCTAACAAAACTTCATAAAGAAAACCAGACTGAGAGTAAATAAACTCTAGTTGTTGAACTCTCATTATCATTTCTTCCTCCGAAAATACCCCCAACGTTGCTACGTCCTTGGATAGCTGGGGTACAAAAGACTTAAGGAACCATTCTAGCAGGAATACTGATGGAACTAGTACTTTAATCAAACTCTTACAGTGCCACCATTCTCGAATGTGATTAAAGATATGGTCATCCTTTGTCTGCTCAAAGTTAGCCAACAGTTCTGTGTCAGCATCATATTTCATAGGTAATTGAAAATGGTTTAATAAAACCATTGCTAATTCACCAAAAGTAGAGTATCTTGAGTGGTCGATTTTGATGTATCATTTCGTGGCACTCCCGATAAGAGTGCGTTGAAATAGATTCAACTGGACATAGTCGTCTTTCAAAGATTTGGATGAGCACCATAGGTGAAATGTGGTCACATGATCGCCTGTATATTCATTAGGCTTGCCTTCGAATTTTGAAATGTTCGAGGGAAACTTGGTCGGCATAGCAGTCCAATGTGGATCGTGACAGATTGGGTTATTCAATAATCTTGACAAGTCTGGCAAATGAAAAGTTTCTAGAAACTGTAGCTTAGGTTGTTGAGTATGTACAGGAGGATAGGAGCCTGGGATCTGGCTGGCACAAGGGTTTCTAGGAAAAGTTAGGCTGTTGGTCTGGGTTCTAGTAAAAACCATGGCCTAGGCTAGCATTCGAATGCTGCTCTTGTTGAGACATCATTGACTGACTCCCGTAGTAGGACGTTGAGGGATGAGAAGGGATTTATCTCGACCTAGTGTTCCAAAGGTTCTGGAAAGGGTTACCCCCTACCGATCCAATGGGCTTAGGTATTGAGCCTTGCCTAGGGTCCCATTGTCCATGGAAGGGGTTTCTCTCGATCGACATCCCTGACGAGGGAATTGATCCCTACAATGGATTCCAAGGTCCTTGAGAAGAGTGTGCCCCCTGTGCAGGAATAATACCCTGCGCAAGATTTTGTGATCCAAAACAAGGGTTGCCCCCGGTTGAGATGGTAGATGACGAGAATGTGTTGTTACCAAACACACCAAACAAAGGGAACAACAAGGAACTCACTAGTGTGGTACTAGAATAAGGTCATTGACTACCTGCTCCAGACAGATCGTAGTTCATGGTCGGCCAGATGGGTTTCTGAGGAGTGTCGTTGAACAAGGGAGACAAAGGAGGTATATGACCCCCGACATAAGGGAAAGTTTTATAGGGGGATGAAGTTCCCCCCATGGACCCTTGCAGAGGAGCGTTAGAGATCCCTGTCGCTAGAACCAAAGTCTGTAAAGTGGAGTAGGAAAGGACCAAGTTCGTGTCAAAGTTGGGCATCTCGTATGAAAACGGAGGGCATGTCACACTCTACGTAAATGGTGTAGTGATTGTCACCATGGAAAGAATCAGACCATTGCCCGAGGTAGAGGCGGTCAAGACCATAGTGGCCCAGAACTATGAAGGTGAGTTAGGAGGTGAAACCCCCCTAGTTGTGGCAGTCGGAGAGGGAGTATGAGGACTCCCTAAGAAAGTAGAAGAATTTCCTTCCATCACTTCTTACAGGATTATCTTACGCTCGTGATGCATTACCCTTGGAGGGGAAATCTGTATCAGAAGTGGCACCGACAAGTCAGTGACCGGAGATTTATATGGACTGAGAGTTTCTGCTCCAAGGTCAGAAATATTTTGTCCCTCCAGAAATGAATGTTCTCCTCTCAAAGATGGCTCGTGTACAACTTCCTATGGCCCTGTCACCTCAAATTACCCTTCATGGTCAAGTCTTCACCTTCGCGGTTGTGGTAGTAGCTCCAAGTTAACTAGCGATAGGCCCAAAAGCCTTCGCGACTGACAGAGCTCTTGATCTTCCACTATGTGAGAAGATCAATGACACACTAAGGCTTTCTAATGTTGAAGACCAAAACATGCACTATAAAAAGTTCATATGAGATGCAGCAAGAAAACCACTATTACTAGTTGGAAGAATAGTTACAACAACCAATACTAGAGAAACTTACCAGTGCAAGTGCAACTTGAACATGGAAGCACCCTCCGGGTATACTCTGTAAAGCGTGGCCTAATGTTTTCCCTAGGTACGATGGTATACCTCCGCAGTCACTTGTGTAAGTCCCTAAAATGAAAGAAAAATAAGTTTCTATCTCATGAACAACTACCAGGCAGGTACAGTCAACAGTCGGGTGCACCACAATGAGTAGGGTATAAAGCTCGAAACCTGTCGAGGGTATCGAAAGAAAGTGTTCTGAAAGACGACTGAGGACATCCA
This sequence comes from Picea engelmannii, assembly GCA_009831015.1. Lineage (NCBI taxonomy): Eukaryota > Viridiplantae > Streptophyta > Pinopsida > Pinales > Pinaceae > Picea > Picea engelmannii. The sequence goes on along the minus strand of WSFP011511356.1, from coordinate 2,061 downwards.
ACGGATTTCAGACCCATGAATCTCTATGGCAAATGCAATCAAAGTAATCCCAAGATAATAAGTCTTCTATATGCGTTCCTCCGCTACGATTGGTTCGGCTTTGGAGGGGTTATCTCTGCTACCTTTCTGCACACGACCTTGTGTTTATCCCTTATGTTATAGGGGGGTCCCAGATAGTTTCTGCATCACTAGAACGTTTTCACTCCCTAGAATAAACTCCTATGTTTTTTTTATAGACTTGAAGAGTTTCCTCTATAACATAAATCAAGGCTCTAGCCTAATCTAGTTAACGGACCCTACAAACACAAAGTTTGATTAATTTTAATCCAGCGTTAATTTTAAGTGGTTTATCTTAAGTCAAATGAACAAAAATTAAATTGATGGTGTTTGTTAAGAGACGAAAGAGAATAACATGTTGGAAACAAAATTACTTCTTTTTCAACAAACAAAAATTTGTAAATTGAACACTCTTTAACTAACTTTTATAACTAACTTTTCTCTCTAAGATCTTTTAAAAGAAAAACTTAAAACTAAATTTCGCTTGACTGTGAGCTACTTAAAGTCCTAAGTATTCAACTAACCTAAGAAAGCACTCTTCTTAAAGAACTTAAGAAAGCACTCTTCTTCCTGAAAAAACAACTAACCTAATTACTTAACCAAACAAGAAACTGATTTTTTTTTTTTTTATGCTCCAAAAAAAGAAACTTGAAAATGAATTCTTTTATTTTCTTCCAAAGCAAGTAAAAAAGGAAAAGTGAAGACAATACGAGACCAAAAACCAACTTCTAGTCTACTGTGGCTGGCTGAGAGTTACTGACAATACTAAACAAGTTAATCAGAAAAAACTCACAAAACTTGTCTCGAACCCTAATCAAGAAAACACAAGAAATATTAATAAAGAAAAAGCTATCTGCTGTTAAAACTAGGCCAAAGACTATAAGAAACAGAGACCAGGGCTAAATCAACAAAACCCCTGAGAAATATGGCTTCATTTAGGGAACAGAATGACTACCTCTTCTTTAAGAAATATTTTCTTGACACAGGCACGCAAATTATACTTCAGCAGCCTGCGTATGTATGTGGGTTGTCCAAAGATAAGGCATGTATGTACGCGTGCAGACCCACTGCAGGACGCGTACACCTCTGTGACTTCTCTAAAAAGGAAAAATTAACAATCAAGAAAACCAGGCAGGGAATACTGGTATGGAAGACCAGAATCCCTTAAAGACACAGAAACTTACAGAAACTCAAGAAATAATAAATAAACCAATTAAAGACACCCAAAAACAAAAATCCCCTAAAAACCCTAGAGGCTCCCCAGTATGGTCGCCAATTATGCTATAGTGGGAAAACCCCCCTACGAACTACACTAGGGTTCTAAAGTGTAGGCATAACTAACCGTCTAAAGTATCCTAGTTTTAACAACTATCCCGACAACACCCCACATTCATGTATAAAGTACGAATTATAGGGATCTGGTATTCTTACCTTAAACTCCTTGTCCGATGTAGATCCCAATGCATTCGGTCGCTTCTCAAATGCAAATCTCCTCCCAAGGCTGACCTACATTCACCAAAAGACAAACAAGAAACTACAAACATGCATTCTATATATGAACTAATGGGTTAGATTTCATAACAAAATGTAAATCGAACATAAAGATAAAACACATCATATGGCAGGATGACAAAAGTACCTTTTTATATTAATCTCACAAAGTCACTTACAAAACGAGATTGACGACTGCTCCATGAACCTGGTCCTAGGATCCTCTTCACCAAGCTCCAACCGCTTCCACATATCCTTCTTCTCTCACACTTCTCTCTAGAGAATAGGCATAGGCTTATGGATGAGGAAAACGGGCAAGAATGGGGAATTCTGGCTCAAAACTCACAATGTGGTTGCAAATTCTTGGGGCAAGGGGGGATTAGGAAATGGGCAGAGTTTCACTATTTTCATGCTTCACCTTGGAATGGGACCCCAACACCTTCTTTTATATGCCAACTTTTGCAACTTTTGTGGGTATACGTAGGTTGTAATGGTGTAGCTAGCATACATATG
>WSFP011511351.1:0-13075 GCA_009831015.1 Picea engelmannii | reverse complement strand
TATATATATATATATATATATATATATATATATATATATATATATATATATATATATATATATATATATATATATATATATATATATATATATATATAAATATATTCAAAATCTAATACATGGAAAATCTAACCATTTGATTGGTTGATTGAAGAACGAATTGCAGGATGCAAAGGGTGTAACACCCCTATTTCCCCCAATTTGTAATTAATCATAGAATAGGAATTACCATGCTAATGCATGAGGAAAATATAAATGTATTATTTTTTGAGTTGCCAATAACTGACTGTGGGGGTGAAGCCTTGAAAGTATTGGCCATGATATCACTAGAGGAAAAATGTGAAAACCATACAAGAGAGTTCATATATCAAATAACCCCAAATATTCATGATAAGGATGACAAACCTCCTTCGAATCCCAAGGAAAGGAAAGCAATCAATGAAGAAATAATGGTGGTTGAATCACCAACCACCCCCATGAATGGAAACATGGGCTGTTAGCCTAAAGTACTGCAGGGACCTGCAAACCTGAGTTTCCTTCTGACAGAAGGAACATGATAGGTCAGCGAAACTGTCCAAGGTAAGAGGGACACAGAGGAGAGGAGAAGGACACATGAGACGAGAACGGGAGCTCGAAAGGGAGAGGCATGAAGCTCTCCAACGGATCACAAATAGAAGACTGCGAGCTTGATGCCGAAGAGCATCTGAGAAACCTTGCCAAGGCCACAAACAAGTGAGAAAGCTCCGAGTTGCAAAAAAGAGGACCCGAACAGAAACTGAAACAGAGAGAGAACCCTCAAGAAGAGTGAGAGTTCCCTGGTGATATCATGGCTTGGCACGGGGGTGGCCAAAGTGCTAATATTGAATGCCTTTGAGCCTATGGTTGGGTGGAAGGATGAACACCCACAGTCAGTTAGTTGGAGGCAACCTGTAATAGATAAGTGATTTCTTACTCTGTGTAATTTAGCTATAATTGGGCATGAATTTGGTTATACGGTGTATGTTTCAGGAATTGTGCTTGATTTCTGAATGGATATACTATGTCTCTTTCCTTACTACTTGGTTGTATAATTAGGCCAGTAAGAGATTCTATGGATAGGACATGATTGGTACTCATAAATACTTGTGTCCTGAGGCGGGTTGAGTTAAATCCACGAACGATGAGTTCGTCGACCTTAAGCATAGTCTCATGTACGCATGCCAACTTTCCTAGTTGTATAGAGTCCCTTGGAGAATGAATTTTGTTAAGCTCAGGAGAGGTAGTGTAGTTATGCACAGGCTCCCTACGAGGCAAGTAGAGACCAAGACTCACTCAAGTGCTAGACTTGACGAATGAACGCAAGGGGTGCGTGGAAGACTCTTCTAAGAGTCAAGCCCAGGAGAAAGAGCACAAAACTCTTAATTCCTTCATAGCTGAGAAAGATTAAGAGGGACAACACTTTTCATAAGTGATAGAGAGACCCAATAGTCAACTTGCAGTAGAATATTGAAGGCTAAGACCTTTGAAGCGTCAAAATCTTCCGAGATCGGGAAGAAAGTCAAAGCTCAAGAGGAAGAGCAACAACAGCCTTTAGATCAACTGTAGAGTGTGGATTTGGACCATTTAAATCCTACATCTAGGCACACAGGATAGAGCGCAAGAGGAGAGGATCTGAACGGACGATACAAATACCATCAGATCTCGCGTGGATATCTGATAACCATCGGATCCAAGAGAAGCTGCATGAGGTTTAACCCTTGCATACGCAATGGTGAGGACTCGTCAAAGTCTCGAAAAGATATGGACCATCCATTTTAGAGGACACGTGGCAGAGATCCGAATCCATCGGGGTTTTAGATACTGGGAGGTTGAAGGACCAAGAGTTTTGTCGCGGCGGATTCACGAAATCGTAAATCCCAAAGTTCCAAAAGGTGCATGCGGTTGAGGTTTCGGGTAAATCCCTGAAAGGATATTTCGGTAATTCAGTTACCGGGAAAACAAGAGGTAATAGTTCTGAACTCTTGACCCATAAAACCTCGAAAGGATCTGAGCCATGTGATGAAGAGAGGCTTTGAGCCGTTGATCTCGCTCAGAAGAAGGAGGACCGAAATTTCAGGATTCAACACTTCGGTACTTTGGATACCGGGAGTATGAGAGGTCAATGAATTGAAGCAACAGGATTCACAAACTCCTGAAATGCAAAATCCTGAAAGCATTTGGAGGAGTAGTGCCGGGTCATGGAACAAGGACAGGTTTCGGCATACAGGGGTTTGGGATTTCGGAAGTTTCGAGACAAGGAACTGGGGCGCTTTGTGTTGAAACTCGTGAAGTCGCAAAACATGACGTATTGTTGGAGTGGGTGTGTGAAATCGTGAATTCTGAAACCCCGAAAGGATGTGGGTCATCGATCTAGTTGGATCGTAGCCATTGGTTCAAGACGGACATGGACCGTTGATCTCTCAGCAAAGATATTTTGGTATTTCGGCTACCGAGGTTGTAAAGACTAAGAGAGTCAGGACTCTTGATCCATGAAATCCCGAAAGAATCCAAATCGTCGGATCAGGGGAGACTTACAGTCATTGATCTCCCTTTGGAGGGGAACTTCAGAGATTTCAGAGTTTCGGGGATTTGAAAGGGAGAGGAAGAGACATTGCATTGCGATTCCCCAAATCGTGAAAAGTCGGTAAGTGCTTTGCCGATTAAGCGTGTGGTCATGGAACAGGGTCACATGGTCAAGACCCAAGTGGGGAGCTTGTCACTCGCCAACCCTTCCGAGGTTCGACATTTCGACATTTCAGGGTTTGAAGAGTCGAAAGACTTGACTCTCTTGCATCCATGACTCGAAAAATGCATAAGGTGCCTCTTGTCTTGGCATGTGGTCATAACCAATGATCACATGGATAAGGATAAGGGATGGTAGGGTCTGCATCAGGCCCCATAGGAAATCGGGGATTTTGTTCCTCGGGGAAAAGAAAGAAAAAGATGAAAAATATTAGTTCCCGTAGTGGGTGTGTGACATATCTCATACCAAGCATGATTTTCTTGCATTAATGCATATAAGGGTTTCTTCAACCTGCATACATGAGACTCCTTCTCATGTGTCACGAATCCATCTGGTTGCTCGATGTAAACTTCTTCCTCAATCTCACCATTGAAAAAGGCTTGTGTTTACATCCATCGGATGTAGTCTCCAACCCATGGATGTTACAAGATCAATAATCGTACAGATGGAAGTGTATTTGGGAAATAGGAGTAAATGTCTCCTCATAATCTATTTGCTCCACCTGAGAGAATATTCTAGCCACAAATATCTCTTTGTACTTTTCGACACTTCCATCAATTGCATGTTTGATCTTATAGATCCACACATCATTCTTCATAATGGAATAATACTCTTTGGTCATAGCATCTTTCCAAAACTATTGTCTTGTTGCTTCTCCATGACAAGAAGTTTCAGTATCAATGATGTGGCTCATAGTTGAAACATAGCTCAAAAATATCTGTGGTCTCTTGCTCTCTCGGAATGTACTAGAGGAGTTGCATGTCCATCTGCCTCCTGCAGATTCTGTCAAGCCCAACCAAGCCTTTTATGGCCTACTACAATGTCTCTAGGAACATCAATTGGAGCTCTGGGATCAACTGGATCAAATGGATCAATGACTGTCTCCCTATGAAATTCTGAAGGGGGAGAAGGCACTGTCTCTTCCTTCTTCTCAAATAGTTTGACTCTCTCTGATTCAAGTGTCTCCCTCTGAAGTCTGAAGGATAGACATCTTCCTTTTCCGGTGTTTCTAACCTAGAGACATTCCATGTCTTCTTAGGTCCTCTACTGCCTCTACAGTACTATGCTGGCCTCTCATACTAGGAAAATAACCAAGATGACCTCCCGTAGGTATAAAAATCAAAATGGCCTCCTATACTTAGGACAATAACCAACCAACACAAATGTGATCTCGTACTAGGGATAATATCCCTTCAATAATGAAATAAGAAATCTGGCCTCCCGTAGGGATAACAACCAACATGGCCTCTTGTACCAGGATAATAACCAAGATGGCCTCCCGAAGGGACAACAACCAAAATGGCCTCCTATACTAGAATAATAACCAAGATGGCCTCTCGAAGGGATAACAACCAAAATGGCCTCCTGTATTAGGATAATGACCAACCAAGAAAAAATTTGGACTTCTGCACCAGGGATAATGGTCCAAGTCATGAGAGCTCCCACACCAGGGATAATACCCTTCATTATCAAAAGTAAGATACTTCAAAGTAATGATGAAATCAATTAAGGAAAGTAGTACAATACTTACCTTAGTCTGCAATCATGCTCAATCTTGCTTTAGGTCCTTCTGAGAAAGCTGAGATAGAGAAGAACTCCTTGTCGTTCTTACTTGCAGTCCTTGACTTCTTTTGAGGTGGCTAAAGTTTCTTTCCTCTCTTCTCGCATAGTGACAAGGGCTTGAAACCTTTCACATCACTAGCTGCAAGTCTAGTCTCCTCACTAGAGATTGAATAGGATGCACTTTATAGGACACACTAAAAAAGTCACCTCAGGGATCAATTTTTGAAATTAGTACAATTTGAAACATACATCTCACATCAACTATCTTCAAGCCTTAATCATTCTGGGCATTACTTCATGTTTGATTATTTGAAAAATGGATGGCACATCCATTTCTAATCTTCATTAAATTTATGTCACTATTTCATCATTGCCTCAGATCTTAAAATCTGCCTCAGGATGTTGTTTGAATGCTCCTCAGATTTTCCTTCAAACTTATTTCATAATAGGCTTGAATATTCGCCCTTAACTGCATTAGACTTGCCCTTTATCGCAGCTCCAAATATGCCCTTTGTTTAACCTTAGAACAAGTCATAACTATGCCCACAAATATTGCCTTATACTCTTGTTCCACACAGTCCATGAGCCTTGGTTTAGTCTCCCAATATGATGCTATAGGTTTGTTGTCCCTTCTAGGGTGTTAAGGTGCCTTCCTTGGGAAAGTTGTACCTTTGTTAGGCCTTATATGACCCCTGCAACTACCAAGAATCCTACAATTTTCCTTCATGGACAGGCCACACCCTAACCAAGCCTTTTCTTGACTCTTGTAGCTGCCAAGTATAGGCATGTGGCCTATCCTAACTCTGTGGCTCCCTTTCTCTTCAAAACAGAGTTGTTTCAAGGGTCAATGGTTCCCTCAAAACAATATTAAAATAGTACGCTCTTCTGCCCTCATAAATTCACCTTTTAAACCTCTGGTTTATTGTTTTCATTTCCACAAAAAATCTGCCTCCAAGATACCTCTAATCATGCCTCATATTTCTTTCAAAATCTGGTCCATAATTTGTTTAATTTTGTACTTAAGTCTATTTCTCGGTCTCCTTATAGTTGTGTCATCCCTAGAGGGGTTTCCCCATGCGGTAACCACTTTAAACAGCATGGCCCAGGATAATATGCATGTGGATAGCCTTTAACCTCACCACAAAATTAAAGTAAAGGTATTATCCTTCTCTTTACATCAGTAGCAGGGGTGCTAGCAGCCTCAACCTTCCACAACCTTCCTTGTAAAATGGTATTCTTCAGGAAACTAATCTGATACCATGTTGAGTTTTAATGGTTAGATCATGCAGATGCAGTTTATTTCATTTTATCATTAGCTTAACCATAACTACTACAACAACAATAACACTAGCTGCAGTAAACCAAGATCACAAGAAGAATAACCATGCAAAAAAGACACTAGAAAATATCCTGGGAAAAACCTTCTCAATCAAGGGAAAAACCCAACAATCCTTTGCTATACTTCCAAAAGAAGATCCACCATTCCACCACCAAACCTAACACACAATAGGGTGTTGTTATGACTGAGAAACCTAGCTCCTAGAGAAGTGTGAATTGCAGTCCTCATAATTTTAGACCTCGACTTCTGAAATTATGACATGACAAGTGAGTGTGATCCACAATGGGGATCCACTCTTATTTATACAAAACCTATCACATCAAAGGATGTGTCTATTGGCACAATAGTGATTTCCTATACAAATTAATAATATAATTAATAATTACACAATATTAATTATCTTTCACATGGTGGGGTCAACTTGTACCCTTTACATCACAAATTAGGGTTACAAGTAAATCTTACTCTTTAGACAATATAGCAAGGATCTCACATGTCCACTAGTTCTCAACCACTAGGGATACGTACACATGTGCTCAGGCACATGGAAACCCCTCTCAAAAAATCAACTTAACTGAGTCCACATGAGTACCATCTGGAGAACCATCTCAAGTCGACTAAACTAAGTGCATAGGAGTACAAGGTAGAAGACCATCTCAATGTGACTCAACTTAGTCCAGAGGAGTACAAGGCAGGATACCATCTCAATTCATCTCAACTCAATCCATAGGAGTAGACAAGATACCACAAGTCATAACAACTCAGTCCAAAGTCTGACGCACACCCATCACATGGGAACATCCAACACATGAGCACACAACGTCTCAGCTCAGTCCAGAGGAGAACGAGACACCCATCATATCAGGCCTCTCATAGATCGACTCAACTCAGTCTAGAGGAGAACGACCTGGATAATGTCACACACCGTTGTAATCATCAATACTCCCTCTCAGATACGGAGGCATTCTCCACCACGCCAAGTCTCTCACATAAGTACTCGAATTTCATCCTAACAAGCGGTTTGGTGAAGACATCTGCAACCTGATTGTGTGTAGAAAGGTACTTCACATGTATTTCTTTCCTCTACAACGCATCTCAATTAATTTTGATTTATCGTTAAACACAAGATTCTAGAAGTTCTTTACACAACTTTGGTTATCACAATGGATAACGGTGGAATCCATCTCATGTACAAATAAGTCTGCAAGGATCCTGCAAAGCCTCACTGCTTCATATACTACCACACATAATGCAATGTACTATGCTTATGAAGTACTCAAAGCCACATAAGTTTGTTTCCTTATGCACCAGGAAAACATGGCAGATCACAAAGTAAAACAAAAATCAAATGTGCTCTTCCGGTCCACTGCGCTCCCTGCCCAGTCTGCATCGGAATATCCCTACAATCTCATGTCTACATAGGAGGCATATCTCAGGCCATAACCAATGGTGCATTGTAGATATATCAGTACATGCTTTGCTTTTATATAGTGTGTATGTCTCAATTGACTCATGAACTGGCTGAGTACATTCACTACATAGCATATATCAAGCTTTGTGTTGAACAGATACATCAATGATCCAATCAATTGTATGTAAATATGTGGATAAATATCACCCGGATCGAAATAATCCTCGTTCATCTTCTTCAAGTTCATCACCATCGGTGTAGTCATGGATTTGCAGTCCATCATCTCGAATATCTCCACTGTATATTTTCTTTGACTCAAGAAACTCTCATCATTCCTCTACCATACTTCTAGTCCAAGAAGTAGTGCATCATACCAAGGTCCTTCATCTCAAATTCAAAAGCTAATGCACACTTGCATTCAAAAGTAAGGATTTTTGAATCATATAGGACAAAAAATCAGGTACTCGTCACCAACAATGTTGTAGTATAGATTTGGATCAACAACACTCTTGTTGAATCCCAAACTCATCAAGTATCTCATACCAAGCATGATGTGCCTTCATTAGTCCATACATGGCTTTCTTCTAAACATATTACTCAATCTCACCATTGAGAAAGGCTTGTCTTTACATCCATCAAATGTAGCCTCCAACCCATGGATGTTACAAGATCAATAATCGTACATATGGAAGTGTATTTTGGAAACAAGAGAAAATGTCTCCTCATAATCTATTCCCTCCACCTGAGAGAATGTTCTAGCCACAAATCTCTCTTTGTACTTTTCGACACTTCCATCAGTTGCATGTTTGATCTTATAGATCCACGCATCATTCTTCATAATGGAATGATACTCTTCAGTCATGGAATCTTGCCAAAACTATTGTCCTGTTACTTCTCCATGACAAGAAGGTTCAGTATCAATGATGTGGCTCATAGTTGAAACATAGCTTGAAAAAATATATGGTATCTTTCTCTCTTGGAATGTACCTCGAGGAGTTTCATGTCCCTCTGCCTCTTGCAAAGTCTATTGAGCCCAGGCAGGCCTTTTATGGCCTACTGTTATGTCTCTGGGAACATTAAATGGAGTTGCAAGTTCAGCTGGATCAATGATTGTCTCCCTCTAAACTGTTGAAGGGGGAGAAGGTATTGTCTCTTCCTTCTTTTCAAATAGTTTGACTCTCTCTAAGTCAAGTGACTCCCTATGAATTCTTAAGGATAGACATATTACTTTTTGGGTGTTGCTGACCTGGAGACATTCCATGTATTCTCAGGTCCTCTATTTCCTCTACAGTACTATGTTGGCCTCTCGTACTAGGAAAATAATCAAGATGGCCTCTCGTAGGGATAACAATCAAAATGGCCTCATGTAGTTAGGATAATAACCAACCAACACAAATGGGCTCCTGTACCAAGGATAATATCCCTTCAATAATGAAATAATAAATTTGGCCTCCTGTAGGCATAACAACCAACATGGCCTCATGTACCAGGATAATAACCAATTTGGCTTCCTAGAGGGATAAAAACCAAAATGGCCTCCTGTACTAGAATAATAACCAATATGGCCTCCCGAAGGGATAACAACCAAAATGGCCTATTGTATTAAGATAATGACCAAACAAGAACAAAATTGGACTCCCGCACCAGGGATAATGGTCCAATTCATGAGGGCTCCCACACCAGGGATAATACCCTTCATTATCAAAAACAAGCTATTGCAGAGTAATGATGAAATACATTAAGGAAGTAGTACAATACTTACCTTAGTTTGCAATCATGCTCAATCTTGCTTTAGGTCCTTCTGAGAAAGATAAGATAGAGAAGAACTCCTCATCGTTCTTGCTTGCAGTCCTTGACTTCTTTTGAGGTGGATAAAGTTGCTTTCATCTCTTCTCTCATAGTGACAAGGGATTGAAACCTTTCACATCACTAGCTACAAGTCTAGTCTCCTCACTAGAGCTTGAATAAGATGAACTTTGTAGCACACACTCAAAAAGTCACCTCACTCAAATAAGATGCACCTTATAGCACACACTCAAAAAGTCACCTCAAGGATCCATTTTTGAAATCAGTACAATTTGCAACATACCTATCACATCAACTATCTTCAAGCTTTCATCATTCTGGACAGTACTTCATGTTTGATGATTTGACAAATGGATGGCACATTCATTTCTAATCTTCATTAAATTTATGTCACTTTTTCTTCATCACTTTCTGAGTTCTTAAAATATGCCTTAGGATGTTGTTTGAATGCTCCTCAGATTTGCCTTCAAAGTTGTTTCAGAATAGGCCTGAATATTTTCCCTTAACTGCCTCAGACTTTCCCTTTATCACAGCTCCAAATATTCCCTTTGTTTAACCTTAGAACATGTCATAAATATTCCCATAAATATTTCCTTATACTGTTGTTCCACACAGTCTAGGAGCCTTGGTTTAGTCTCCCAATCTGTTGCTACAGGTCTTTTGTCCCTTCTAGGGTGTTAGGGTGCCTTCCTTGGGCAGGTTGTACCTTTATTAGGCCTTATATGACCCCTGCAGCTACCAAGAAGCCTGTGGTTTTCCTTCATGGACAAGCTACACCCTAACCAATCCTTTTCTTGACTCATGTAGCTGCCAAGTATAGGCATGTGGCCTATCCTAACTCTGTGGCCCCCTTTCTCTTCAAAATAGAGTTGTTTCAAGGGTCAATGGTTGCCTCAAAGCCATATTAAAACCGTCTGCTCTTCTTCCCTCATAAATTCACCTTTTTAACCTCAGGTTTCTTGTTGTCATTTCCACAAAAAATATGCCTCTAAGATACCTCAAAGCATGCCTCAGATTTCTTTCAAAATCTGATCTGTAATTTGTTTAATTTTGTAGTTAAGTCTATTTTTTGATCACCTTCTATTTGTGGCAGCCCTAGAGGGGTTTCCCCATGTAGTAACCACTTTAAACGATGCTCATCCCAGGTTAATATGTCTGCGACCATCCTTTAACCTCACCACATAATTAAAAGGTATGATCCTTCTCTTTACATCAACAGCAGGGGTGCTAGCAGCCTCAACCTTCCATGACCTTCCTTGTGCAATGGTCTTCTTCATGAAATTGTTATGATACCATGTTGAGTTTTAATGGTTATCTCGTGCAGATGTAGTTTATTTAATTTTATCATTAGTTGAACCATAATTACTGCAACAACAGTGACACTAGATGTAGTAAATCAAGATTACAAGAAGAATAACCATGCACAAAAGACACCAGAAAATATCCTGGGAAAACCCTTCTCAATCAAGGGAAAAACCCAACAATCCTTTGCTATACTTCCAAGAGAATATCCACCATTCCACCACTAAACCTAGCACACAATAGGGTGTTTCTATGACTAGGAAACCTATCTCCTAGAGAAGTGTGAATTGCAGTCCTCATAATTTTTGACCTCAAATTCTGAAATTATGACACGACAAGTGAGTGTGATCCACAATAGGGGTCCACTCTTATTTATACAAAACCTATCACATAAAATGATGTGTCTATTGGAAAAATAGGGACGACCTGTACAACTTAATAATATAATTAATAATTACACAATATTAATTATCTTTCACATGGTGGGACTGACTTCCACCCTTTACATAAAAAATTAGGGTTACAAGTAAATATTACTCTTTAGACAATATAGCAAGGATCTCACACATCCACTAGTGCCCAACCACTAGGCACATGTCCACCGGTCCTCGGCCATAGGGACGTCCCTCTCAATAGATCAACTCAACTAAGTCCACATGAGTACCATCTAGAGAACCATCTCAAGTTGACTCAACTAAGTCCATAGGAGTACAAGGCAGGAGACCATCTCAAGCCAAATCAACTTAGTCCAGAGGAGTACAAGGCAAGAGACCATCTCAAGTCATCTCAACTCAGTCCAGAGGAGTAGACAAGAGACCACACGTCATAACATATCAATCCAAATTTTGATGCACACCCATCACATGGGCACACATCGTCTCAACTCAGTTAAGAGGAGAACAACACACCCATCACATGGGCCCTCTCACATATCAACTCAACTCAATATAGAGGAGAGTGACCTAGAGAATATCACACGATGCTGTAATCATCAACACCAGAGTGGAGCACAGGCGAAGGTAGGTCCACGAAGAGACGTGATGCTAAGAATAGGGTGTCCAGTGGGGATACCAATAGTAGTAGTAGTAGTTCCAGGGGCCTAGGGGACAAAGTTCAAACCCCTTGGTTGTTGTGGAGTGTTGCAACCTCAAAATAAGATGAGGTGAAGAGTAAAGGCTCAGGAGAATGGAAGGAAGATGGAGGATGCCCCAGTGGTGGGGGAGAAGAATTGGCTATTGTAGATGGTCTTGCATGACAACAAGTAAGCAAATCTTTGGTTCCCCTCACAAGAAATGTTAGCAGGATATGGAATTACCCTCCCTTTGAACCACCCCCTTGCACGTTTGTAATAAATAAGAAATAACAACAGACAATGAAGTGATTAGAAGAGAAGAAAGAGTAGAAAGAGATAGAAGAGAAGAGATGACTAAAGAAGAAGGAAAAGTTAGTGCTACTTCACCCAAAGAAGTATTGGTATTGAGAATTATGACTAACATCATTCATAGAGGAGGAGTTAATTTGTGCTTGAAGATGGAGAATCAAGATAGTACCCCGAGGTTACTCGTGTTCCATGGAACGGGTAGGGATGATGCAGAACAACACTGGTTCATGTGTGAAGCAATGTGGTCTATGAAGAGGATCACATACAAAGAAAAAAAGATCGTGCAACTGGAAACCATGTTCAGGTAGAGAGGCTTGACGTGGTACATGAAATACAAGGCCACTACACCAACATGACAGACAAGGCCCTTGATAGAGATTAAGCAAGATCTTCTTAAGCAGAGGGAAGGATAAACTGTGTGGGATTATGACCAACGGTTTAAGATTTGATTGGATAGGATGACGTTGCAGATTCAAGACGTGCAACATAGAGAATGGTTTATTGCAGGGTTGCTTCCCCATATCTGAGTCCTGCTCACCCAAAACAAAGTGATGGTTAAAGTAGAGGTGGTAGAAATTGCAATGCACCTGGAAGCTACACCAGGAGGGGCAGAGACATCGATAGGATTAGCACAGGTGGAGTCGTAACTGACCAACTTGACAAAGAATTTGAAAGATATGGTGAATATAAAGGTCATGCGCGAACATGTATGGTGTACCACATGTCGTTTTGAGGGGAATTGTAGGGACAAGTTCCATGTACTTATGAATTTTATGTTGTGATGGGTGCATCGAGTCCATTCCCAACTAGACAAACGAAATGGTGTGAGATATATCGACAATGGGGCCATGTACCACCCCACTTCCCAACTTTGTAGAAGTATCAAAAGATGCATCATAGTCCATTTTGTGAGTTTTATAAATCCATGGGGCATGATTTCAACAACTATTAGTCACTCTAACTAATGCAAGATAATACCCACGATGCATTCTGAGTATAGGAAGAACAGAAGGGTGGTGATCGTGGTGGTTTCGAGAAAAGAGGATACCAAGGAGGTCCCAGAGGTGGATATGGGAACGATTGTAGTGGAGGATATGGCAGAGGGGGAGTTAGACCCCCCCACTTGTTTCAATTGCGGAGAAATTGGCCATGTATCAAGGTTTTTTACCAAACTACACGTGCTTTGTGCATACTTCTATTGTCTCGAGCATGTCACATAGGACTATCCTGACTTAGTGAATAAGTTGGAAGAAAAGAAAACACATTGCAATATGGTGCATGGAGAGCCACACAAAAATAATAAGAATGATGAGGAAGTCGATGTCCACATGGTAACTAGATGGGGAGAAAAAACAAGAAGGGATTGCGAGTAGGCTGAGAGCTCGGGTCACAAGATGGAGGGTGATCCGGAAAGATCTTTTAATGACTGTGGTTGAGTTATTAATTGCATGTGTTAATTAACCATTTATGAATTTGAACCAAAGAGGATGAATTTAATGAAGAAACATAGCA
>WSFP011511350.1:0-13075 GCA_009831015.1 Picea engelmannii | reverse complement strand
ACACACACACACACACACACACACACACACACACACATCTTTTATGTCTTATGGATCACATTTCTTTACAAATGTATGTACATGTGTATGTGTGTGCTTCTTTTTATGTGTGTGCAACAGGCCAATCTAATACTGATTAGCTAGAGTATTTTTTATTTGATTTAATCTCTTAGAAACATGGATATATATAATGTAATCAAAGCAACGTTCTGAGACATACCCTAAGGAATCATCGGTGTAAACTAGGATCATAAATGTAGTAAACCCCATTTAATCGAGACACAACCAGTTGAGCGTCTAAGTAGACTCGGAGGTGAGAGATAACATGTGACAAAGAATCATGAAGCAACTTGGTCACTGCGTTGTACTCGGTGACATTGTTTGTAGCGTCACCTAGACAAATTCCTTCGGAAGATAGCAAATGGCCTTGAGGCATGAATATCACCCAAGATGCAGAAGCAAGCCTCTAAGTGTGTCATCTAGCGTCATCCGTGAACCCAAAGAACACTTATGATTCACCTGAAATCTTCCACAGTGAAAAATATGACATAAATAATGACACATCCATAAAACAAAAAGACAAAAAATAACTATATAAGAACTATACATATGTACAAGAAGTCACCCAGGTGACCAACCTACGAGTAATACTTCTTAAGGTAGAACCCATTTCTAGGATCCACCAAAGAATTTCCCTCAAAGTCAACTAGACGATAAGCACTCTTCTTTAAGACCTCTTTCCAAATGAAAGGTTTGAACCACATGAGTTTGAACTTTCCTGCCCCCAGGGGATCCTTATCTTGGTCTTAGACCAGTACAAGGTCGCCTTCAGAGAAAATCTGAGGACAAACAGACCGATAACATTGACACTTGACTCATTGCTTGTGAGCCTCGTTGGCCAAGGCTGCATCACGATGTTGGTCATCGAGCTTCTCGATATATAATAGGCGTTCCTCAAGCGATGAAGTGTCTGGAAATAACTCTACTTCCAACTTTAAAGATGGGATCTGGCACTCTATAGGAAATACTGCTTCCATCCTGTAAACGAGTTGAAAATGTGAGAAATTACTGGCAATATTTATAGACGTTCATTAGGCCCATAACGTCGAGTACAACATCAAATTCCAATTTTACTTAGCATAATTGATCATTTGTTGTAAAATAGTCTTGAGGGACTTATTCACAGCTTCCACCTGACCATTCTCTTGTGGGTAGTAGGGTGATGAATTCTCTTGGCTCAACCAAAGCTTTGATTTTAACTCAAACATCAATTTTTTCTGGAAGTGACTGCCATGGTCAGTGACAATCTCCTTCGAGATGCCGAACCTTTCTATAATATGGTTAAAAATGAAGAGTGTTGATGTTTCTCCATCATTATTAAATGTTGGCATAGCCTCAACCCACTTTGTGAAGTAGTCTATCGCTACGATGATATAACAATGCCCCCTAGCTGAGGTCAGGTGGAATGTAGTAAAATCAATCCCCCACTTGGTGAAGGGACCAACAACAATGATGAGAAACCTCGGAGCAGGATGTGGCCTCATCTTCCAAGAGAATATTTAACACAGGTGGAACTTCTTGACCGACTCAACATAATTGTTGATTAACATAGGCCAAAATTAACCGGCTCGTAGAATATTTTGGGTTGTTTCCAACCTAGACAAATGAACACCACATGCTCTAGTGTGGAAGTAGTTAAGAATGAGTTTCACTTCTTCGTGTATAAGGCACTGACGAAGAATACAATCTACACCTCGACGATACAAGGTGTCATCAAGTATGAGATAGTTTCATGTCTGATGGCGAATTCAGCAACACTCGTCACGAGAAGCGGAAGAAGGGCACTTCAAAGTCTGGAGATAGACTAGTATATCTCCATACTAGGGGTCTAAAGATGTGATCAGAAAAATATCTCCTTTAATAGGCAATTATTTGGGGGTATCATGACCAGATTCAAACGAAAGTTCCAAAATAAGTTCCGCAAAGACCAATGATTTTTTGGATTTTGCAGAAACAAGGGATGATTTTAAGGATGGAAATATATTTTAAAATGTAGAAACCTTGGTGAATATTACTAATCTTTCATATTCCAACTATAAATTTTTGGCAATATTTTTTTAAAATTATTCAAATTTCTAAGGATTTTATATAGTTTATATAAAATTTTGGCGATTTTTAAGGTAAAATAATTTTATCATATAGAATTTGGGCGAATCATTTTTAGAATAGTGAATATTTTTTTGGGAAAAACCATGGAAAATTAGCCCATGAACGAAATTTAGCCCCTAAAATCATCCCTTGCGGAAACAAATTCCAAGTCAAATTCCTGGAGGATAACAATCCATCTATTGATCTTTTGGCCAATGACTCGTCGTGTCAACATGTACTGAAACAAATTCACAGTGGCAATGACGGTGGTCTTGCGAAGCAGGATATAATGATGGAACCGTTGGATAGCATGCACTGCTACCAACACAATCTTCTCAACATGTGAATAGTTGAGTTCTGGCCCAGCCAGGCCTCGGATCAAGTAATAAATCACATACTCTTCAAGCAGATCATCCTATTGAACCAAGACCATACCGATGGTCGACTCTGTAGCGGCCAAGTATAATAAGAAATATTTATTATAATTGGGAGGCCAAAGCAGAGGGGAAGACGTAAGGGCATGCTTCAATGCTTCAAAAGAGCGTTGAGTGGCTTTGTCCCAACATAAAGGGACTCCCTTTTTCAATAAACAGATGAACCCTTTAGTGATTACGACATAGTTTGCGATAAAACGTTGAAGAAAGTTTTCTTTCCCCTATAAGATTTAAAGTTGGGGGACTATGAACGGGGGAGGCAACTGACCTATCACCACAACCTTAAGAGGATTGACCATGATACTTGTTTTCAAAACTATGAAACCTTAAAGACGACCCGATGTCATGTAGAAACTTCATTTTTAGTATTCAGGCGAATCCGATAGTAGCAGCATTGTTCGAAGATTAGTCGAAGGTGCATGGGATGAAAAAACTCTCTTGTGAGATCGTGATGCTAGATCATCGAGATAAGTCTCGACTATATGTCTAAGGTCATGGAAAGAAAAATACATGGCCCACTGAAAAGTGGCTCCAACATTATTGAGGCCAAAAGGCATCTTACGATAAGCAAATGTGCTCCATAGACAAATAAAAGTTTTTTTATGTTGATCTTCGGGTTTGATCTGAATCTGGTTGTATCTCAAAAAACCATCCATGAATGAAAAGACCTCACATCCTGCGCATTCATCGACAATATGATCAATGAATTAGGTGGGGAAATTATCCTTTGGACATGCCTTGTTCAAGTCACGGAAGTCCATGCACACGCGAATCGTACCCTATTTTTTGTTAATCAGAACGGGATTTGACACCCATTGCATCAACTGTATGGGGTAGATAAAATCGACTTTAGTCATTTTCTCTACTTCATCCTTAATAGTTGTTGCTTTCTGAGGATTCATTGGACGAAGCTTCTATCGTACCAGATTAGCGTCAGGATAAGTCATTATCTCATGTTCAACATTTCTTGGATTGATTTCTGGCATTTCCTCAGAAGACTAGGCAAAAATGTCACAGAATTATTTAGATAAGTTTATATAGATTTGAATCTCCTCGAGGGAGCAGTCTTCTCTGACGAAAACATTCTCCATGACACCAGGGGTTCTGGAGATATATATAGGTATTATTTCAGCGATACTTTCCTTATTACCCTCGGTGTAAACTACGTGCGTAGCCAGAGGATTAATAGGACAAGACCTATCTCCATTCATAGTCAACATGAATTCACCTACCTCTATTCTTCTTAACTCTAAGAGGAAATATGATCTTTGATGGATATCATCCCAGGGTCTTTTCAGACCAGTCAATGTCTCTATAATCGCCTCATCAGAGGGCAAGACCAATTATAAAGAATTTATAGTGGCTAGGGAACCCTGAGCCCAAATAGGCTCGAGAACTGGATCTAACTCCTGTGTGGGATTCAGATCGGGGTAGACTAAACATTGTTGGACAATACTGTATGGAAATTTTGTCCTAGACAAGGGCATGGCCATGCTAGGATTCCTTGTCCCTTCCATTGAGTCGGATGGGGAAGGAATAGTCCATGGACCATGAAAGTAAGTCGTTCCGAACGACGACACTTGAAAATTTTAGCCCTATGTTGGTCGAGGATAGCTGATATAAACTTGACATCACCAGAAGGAGGTGGGTGTTACACATTATTTTCGTCATCCCTATGACAGTTAATAATGTAAACCTATATGTTTCCTTCAGAGGGGTCAATGGCCTGAATTCCTGAAGAAAGAAGGGAGAAGAACTTTCCTTGAGAAAAGAAGTTGTATTTTCCTTTGTAAAAACCCTATTAAGGAGGATTTCTATAGGTTGCACTATACACAGGGTGCGAAAATGCCTAATTTATGCACCTTTCTCTATAGCTAGGTTGTGGAGTTTCCACAGGTTGCTCTATAGATAGGGTGCGGAAATTCCTATATGTGGGAAAAACGGGCATCTTCTCAATGCTTCTAGAAGGAGAAGATTCTATGGTGAGGTGGCCTTTCTCATGCTCGTAAATACATGAGAATAAGTTACTGAGATTAGTCTTTATTCTTTCTCGTGCTCGTAAATACCTAAGAATGTAACCGAGTATACTTTTGTCATATTTTCGTACTCTTCATGGTAACATGAAAAATTAAACTTATGGAGTATCCTTTAAGCTCTTTTCACGCTTTGTAAAAATGAAAATATTTCCAAGCGACCTTGTTCTTTTCACACTCGTAAAAGTATTTGAAGAAAATGTTTGATGGGTGGTAAGTTATCACTTTTTCGGTCTCGTCGAACTAATTTATGAAAAAGGAACTTGGAGAATTCTCTTTAAGTGTTTTTCAGACTCTCAAAACATGAAAAACCCCTGATTTTTCTCTCTTTGGACTCATTAAACAAACATCGAAAGACCCATACGTGACCGAACTACTACTTCTTAGGGTTCGTTAAACATACTCCGAGGGACTCGTTTGAAGGATGAGATTACCTTACAAGCATATGCTATCCTCCTCAAGCTTGCGTAAAAATAAAGAGGTACTCACCAGAAATGATGGGGGGGAAATTGGAAAATAAATGTATCTAAACTTGTATTCTATGGAAGAGTCGCCTTTGAACATGACACCCTTTCACTCACTTTGTGTCTAGGTTGGAAAATCTTCTTGTCTCTTGATCATACTCCTTTATAAGATTACAAATTGGTCTGTTATCCATGTTGTTGAGTCAGTGTTTCCAATACAGTTGCCGTGTCATAAATATGTTCAAAAAAAGTCTAAACTAGAAAGCCTTCTATTGTGTCGGCCATGTCTACAGTATTTAAGCCTTCTATTGTGTCGGCCATCCCTGGGTCAGTCCTGAATCACTTGTTACTTTGATCTACTTCAAATCTTGTTACTCGCTTCATGTCATTGATGTGGGATACATTAAGGCCCTCCTGTGACGAGTCTTTTCCTGTCGACTTCAACTCATTATCTATAATTAGACATAGAAATCAATTGGTACCTTGGAACTTGCATGCCTCAATGGTAGGTTTCCTCGCTTTTGGTAGTGGGTTTTCATTATTGACCCCTGATCGAGAGATTTCACCGAGTGTTCGACTTCAGCTCATTAATTCACATTCGTTGGATTGTACTAGAGTAACTTGGGAGTCATTGACATCAATGGTGATTTCCCTCACACTTGTTAACGGTATACACTAATGACAGATAATCAAGTGGTTTCTACCATGTTCGACTTCAGCACATGTATTCGCATGGTTGGATTCCTACTATAGAGTGGTGGAGATGAAGACCCTGAATCTTTTCTCATAGATTCAGGTTGCATTGGAGTATATTCAGTGTACTGTTACATAGATCCACATTGTATGTCTCATGGCTATGTTCAAATTTGAGTCTTTAACACATAGATCCACCGTGTATTTTTGGTGGCTATGTTCAGATTTGAGTCATAATGGCATGGATCCACTGTGTATATTTGGTGGCCATGACCCATCTTACTTGAAGTGGATCTTTGCATGTCAGCATTTATGCTTTGAGTCGTTTGTATTCTAAGTATGGGAATGCCTACCTCAGTGATGATATATTGTTGTACTCTATTTCCTTGTTTGTTCACAGGTTTCCGACCAACTGTTCCTTGTTCTTCTAACTTCATACTTTGGGGGGCTCTCTGTTACACATTATTTTCATCATCCCTATGACCGTTAATGATGTAAACCTATTTATTTCCTTCAGAGGGGTCGATGGCCTGAATTCCTAAAGAAAGAAGGGAGAAGAACTTTCCCTGAGAGAAGAAATTGTATTTTCCTCTATAAAAACCCTATTAAGGAGGATTTCTACAGGTTGCACTATACACAGGGTGCGGAAATGCCTGATTTCCACACCTTGATATATATCTAGGTTATGGATTTTCTACATGTTTCTCTATAGGTAGGGTGTGAAAATTCATGTACGTGGGAAAAACGGGCATCTTCTCGATGATTCTAGAAGGAGAAACTTCTATGATGAGTTGGCCTCCGAACGGTTTGGATCTTAATCACTTTCATGATTTAGTGGGATCATCCTAACCTCCTCATCTTATCCTCTTTATCTTATAAAAGGAGAGGAGCTCTCATGGAGAAAGTTAGTTTGAGCTTGGCTTGGGATTAAGCTTCATTGAGTTATTGATTTTTGTAGCTTGGAGTTTTTGGAGCTTGTATGTTGGCTTTGAGATTTGCTTTGTCAAGATAGATTGTGAGTAGCTATCAGATATACAGTATCAAAATCCGTGTATTAGAAGTGTGTGGGAAGAAAGGAAATATTGGAAGGAACCTAACAACATCAAGGCATCTGGTTATATATTTCTTCCACATTATATAATACAGTGGCATGTTTCTTTCTCATAAAATCATTCTCATTTTATTACATGACTCCTTGATCACATGTATAAGATTTCATTGATTATACTATTGTTGCTTTCACTTTGGTTGGTTTGTGTCATTGCAGATCCAATATCACAAGAGCACCGGAGCGGAGTGAGGACAACAAAGATATAAGGAAGAGATATTCAAAGGTATGTGAATTATCTATTCTTTGATAGTAAATTCAATGATTAGAGCTTAGGGAAAGAGCCA
Organism: Picea engelmannii; assembly: GCA_009831015.1. Classification (NCBI taxonomy): domain Eukaryota; kingdom Viridiplantae; phylum Streptophyta; class Pinopsida; order Pinales; family Pinaceae; genus Picea; species Picea engelmannii. The sequence continues at coordinate 5,908 of WSFP011511350.1, read as the reverse complement.
TGTCCTATCTTGTTTTATTCTAGATCTAGGTGGATCTAGGGGGATTGATTTGTGTTCACACTTACAAATTAGGCCGATAACAGTGGGTAATAAAAAGTACCCATCAACGATGGGCACAAACCAACCCCTACATTGACAATGTCGAGCTGAGGGTTATCAATCATCAAGACCGTGGATGCCCCCATTGAAGATTTAAGCTGGGAGAAGGACAAGTGGTCAATGGTTACGATTCAACCCTCATGTGGAAACAACGAGAGGTGAAAATTGGTGGCAACCACTACATGCATTGCATAGGTCGAAATCCTTCCTAACATAAGGTTATATTCGAGAGGTGCATAGACCACTTCAACTTCAACGCACACGATCATTCCTCCTAACTGCATGGGGAAATAAGGAATGATTCCATGTGGTCTGAAAGAATGACCATCGAAATCAGTAAGCAGAGTAGGTAATAGAGACAAAATGGATTGGCCAATGGCCTTCCAACATTCCAATGACATTCACACAAGTCGAGGCACCCTCATCAACCACTGTACGAAATATATTCCGAGTAAAATATTTTTTGGGGTGAGCCACTACTATCTGAAACACAATGTGGTAAGGGAAACAAGGTTTCCAGTTGGTTGTATCAAGCATGATAGTTCCCGGATTACAAGTCTCGATAAATCCTAAGGTAGATAACATAGCCTTTCTCGGTGAAGGGCAGCTCTGGAGGACTTCTAGAGAAAACATCGTGCAAGGGGTTTGTGATAAATTCTCCACCATAAAGTAGTTATGGGAAACCCTCGTGTTTGGATTATGAGAAGCTTTCTTGAACGCCCCTTTCAGGATGTGTGTCATTGTTTCACCCAATGTCTTCTCGATCTAGAGAGGAATTGTTGGGTTTAAGGCTTCCTTAACCTTATCGACAGCTTCCAACATTATGTAATCGTGTGCCCTAGTCTCTATATAAGCATCACCTTTCATCATGTAAATGTTCACGGCCGAGGGATTACTAGAAGATGTGGGGGGTCCCTGAATTCCCCCATCCATGCTCAAAGAGGCTTGAGTCATATTTTTCCCACGTGGAAATGGGTTTGTTAACACAACAGGCTACTGATGTGCCAATAACTTCTATATCTCCACAAGTGGAGGGAAAAAGTGAATCAGGTGGTCCTTCATGCAAAGGTTACACAGATACTTCAACTTTCTCTTCTCTATGTTTCCCCTGCCATCATTGTTGTTGGGCTTCTTATCCCCCTTACCCTTCTTGTTTAGTTGTTTTTTCTTTTTGTTAGCCTGTTGGTTGGCCTTCGAGTTCATCAAATGCACAATGTGTACGTCTGATGTTTGGGTAGGGGGAACAACCGAACTAGAGGTCTGGTTGGCCAATGTCTGTTGTATCAAAAATTATTGCAATTGATCTGATAAGTGATCAGTGGACTTTCTTTGTGTTGAACCAACTATACCATCGACATGTGGTCCAGAATTTTGTCTGGCCTTGTCAAGGATGGACTGTGGCGCATCTGGAAAAATCTCATAGAGTAAGCCATATTGAGAGTATATCGATTCGAGTTGTTGTGCTCTCATTATCGCCTCCTCCTCTAAAAACACTCCTGAAGTTGAAACATCCTTCAATAAATGAGGTACCAAAGACTTCAGGAACCATTCCATCAAGAAAGTTGTTGGGACTTGTACCTTAATCAAACTCTTCTGATGCTTCCATTCCCGGATTTGATCTAAGATATGATCGGCCTTAGTCTGCTCAAAGTTGGCCAAAAATTTGGTGTCGGCATCATATCTCACAAGTAATTGGAAATGGTTTAGGAAAACCATCACCAAATCGCTAAAGTAATAATATATTAAGAAGTTGAGCTTGATGTACCATTTCGTGGCACCCCCGATAAGAGTGTGTTGAAACGGGTGCAACGGTACGAAGTCGACTCACAATGAATTTGACAAGCACAATAGGTGGAAATTTTTCACATGGTCACCTGGGTCTTTGCCAGGCTTGCCTTTGAATTTCAGAATATCTAAGGGCAACTTAGTTGGCATGGGGGGCCAATGCGGATCATGACAAACTAGGTCATTAAGAAACATTGACAAGTATGGAAGATGTAATTTTGCAAGAAATGGTAGTTTGGGTTGGTTATTATGTACAGGGAAAAGGGGGCATGGAGTTTGACTGGCACCAAGTTGCCAGGAAAAGTTGGGTTGTTGACCAGGGTTCTGGTCGATACCATGGCCTTGACCAACGTATAGAAGCTGTGTTTGTTGGGATATCATCTATTGATTCCCGTAATTGGATGACGAGGGTTGGGCGGGGATTGCTCCTTGCGTTGTGTTCCAAATATTTTGAAAGGGGTTTCCCCCTGCAAATCTGACGAGCATAGGTACTGAGCCTTGCCCGAGGTTCCATTGGCCATGGAAGGGGTTTCCCCTAGTCACCATCCCTAATGAGGGATCTGATCCCTACCAAGGATTCCAAGGTCCTTGTGAGGAGAAAACTCTTGTACTTTCCCCCTATGTAGGAATAGTACCCTGCACAGGATTCTGTTGTCTAAAACCATGGTTTCCCCCGACCGAGATGACAACTGATGAAAAGGCATTATTACCAAATGTGTTGAACAAAGAGAACAGCATGGATCCTACCAGCATGGTATAAGAAGGTCCTAGATTTCCTGATCCAAACAAGTTGTAGTTCATGTTCGGCCCGATAGGTGGCTAGAAATCACTACTGAGCGAGGGGGACAAAGGAGGTATATGACCCCCACCGTAAGGGATAGTGTTATAGAAGGTTGAGGTTGCCCCCATGGACACTTGCAAGGGATATTTTGAGCTTCATTCCCCCAGACCCATGGTCTATAGGGTGGAGTATGTAAGGACATAGTTCATATCAATTTCGGGCATCCCATATGAAAATGGAGGGTCTGTCGCACTCTGTGTGAATGAAGCAGTGGTCGTCGTTTTTGACAGGATCAGACCATTGCCCAAGGTATTGGGGGTCGATACTACTGTGGTATGGACTGACAAAAGTGGGTTAGGAGGTAGAATACCCCCTGTGGTGGAAACTATTAAGGGAGTATGAGGACTCCCAAACAAAGTAGCAACATTTGCTTCCATAGTTTCTTGTAAGACTATCTGATGTTTATGAGGTGTTACCCTTGGAGGGACAACTTGTACCAATATTGGCATCAACAAGTCAGTGATCAGAGGGTTATCCGACCTGGGATATTCCACTCCAAGTTAATAAACAGTGAGTTCCTCTGGATTTGAGTACTCTCCTCTCAGAACTACCTTAGCCATAGTTTCCTGTGGCTCAGTCGCTTTGAATGAGCCTTGTTGGTCAAGTTTTCATCGTAATGGTGGCGGTGGTGGCTCTAATGTAACCAGTGGCAGGACCTGAAGCCTTCACAACTAGAAGATCTCTTGATATTCCACTTTGTGAAAATATCAACGACACAGTAAGGCTTTAACTAATGTTTAAAACCAAGAACACGCTAGAAAGGTTCCTACAAGATAAACCAAGCAAACCACTATCTAGTTGGAAGAATAGTTACGCCAGCCAGCACTAGAGCAACTTACCAGTGCAAGTGCAACTCGAACATGGAAGCACCCTCCGAGTATACTCTACAAAGTGTGACCCGATGTCTACCCTAGGTAACATGGCATACCCCCACAATCACCTTTGTAAGTCCCTAGAATAAAGGCAACTAAGTTTCCAGCTCGTAAACCGTCACCAGGTGGGTACAGTCAACAGTTGGGTGGACCGCAATGAGTAGGATAACAAGTCCAAAACCTACTGAGGGTATCAAAATAAAGTGGTCTAGAGGATAACTGAGAATCTCGAACAGATCCAAGGTCCATGAAGCTCTGTAGGCAAATGCGAGCGATAGTATCCCACGACAGATCCTCAATATGTGTTCCCCACTACGTTTGGTCCGACTTTGGAGGGGTTATCTCCAATACCTTTCATCACGTGACCTCATGTTTATCCCCAGTGTTATAGGGGGGTCCCGGATAAATTTGACGTCATTGGACTTTTTACACTCCCTAGATCTGACTCCAATATTTGTTTATAAGCCTTGAATATTTTCCTCTCCAACTTAACTCAAGGCTCTACCCTAAACTAGTTGATTGACCCTACAAACATAAAATTCTAATTAATTTTAAATTAGCGTTTGTTTTAAATGGATTTTTTTAACTCAAAGGACATGGCAGTGAAACAAGTGATGTGTATGAGAGATGAAAAGAGGAGAATTAAATGAAAATTCTGAAAGCAAAATTACCTCTCGTGAAAAATAAAGCTTTGCAACTAACTCTTTAAACCAACTTTTTCATAACTAACTCTTTTCAAAATCTCGTAAAACAAGACCTAAAAGGAAATTTCACTCGACTACGAGCTACCTAAGTTCTAAGAAATCAGTAAAGAACTTAAAAATTGAACTCTTTTTCCTTTCAAGTAAAATAACTAACCCTAAATACTTTACCAAACTGAGAAATGAAAAATCTTTTTCATTTTTGGAAATGCTTTAAATAGGAAAAACTTGAAATAAAACTTTTTCTCTTTTCATTAAAGCAAACGAAAGGGGGAAAATAAATACAAGACAAGACTGAAACTAACCTCTGGCCCACTACGGATCGCAGGGAGTCACTAAAGACACAAAACAGGATGATCAACAAACTCAAACACTCGCCTAAAACCATTTCAGAAGTAAACACAAGAAATATTTAAAAAGACAAGAAAACTGACATCTAACCCAAGCTATGAATGTAAAGACAAAGGCAATGAACTCTGTCAAGAAGCCCTGAGAAGTAAAACCTCAATTAGGGAAGAGGTTGATTGCCTCTTTTTAAAAATAGTTTCTTGACACAGGTACACTATTGATGCTTAAGAAGCCTGCATATATACACGGGTTGTCTATAACGTAGGGTGCCTATGTACGCGTGATGACCCACATTAGGGCACTTACCCCTCTGTATTTCTCGAAAAAATAAATAAAACAGACTGACTGACAGGGCAGTGAGAACTGGTATGGCACCAACAAGTGACCAAAATCCCTTAAAAGACTCAACAGACTGAACATAAACTCAAAAGGTATAAAACCAATCAAACACCCAAAAAATCCCCTAAAACCCTAGAGGCTTCCCTAGTATTGTCACCAGTTCTACTAGCGAGAAAAACCCCCCTATGGCTACACCAGGGTTTACAATGTAGGCAGATCAATAACTGTTTAAAAGTCTCCTACTTTTATAACTACCCGAAACACACCTTAGACTCATACAAGAAAAGAAAAATGAGAAAGATAGGGTAAATGTACTTCTACTCCACGTTCGGTGATGATCCTCTTGTGCTTGATAGCTTTGTTGATTACATGCCTCCTCCCAAGTTTGGCCTGCATTCAAAGATAGATAAATAGAAAACTAAAAGCATGCATTTCATAAATAAATCAAAGGTTAGTTGTTAGAATAAAATATAAATCAAACGGAAATATTCGACACGTCATGATTTGGGATAGGAAAAGTACTTCTCTTATTGATAATACAATGATCACTTACAACCAAAGTCGGCTACTGCTCCACGGACTTGGTCTGGGATCCTTTTCACCAAGCTCCAAGTGCACCTCTGTATGGCTTCTCCTCTCAACCTTCTTCCTGGGAAGTATAATGGGTTTATGATGGAGGAAGGAAGGCAAATTGGGGAATTCTGAGGCAATTCTCACAAAAGGGCTGCAAATTCTTGGGGAAAGGAGGTGTTAGGGTCCTAACCCACACATAGGTAGAACAATATATTCGGATGTAATAAAGGTCAATATTAATAAGGCCTTTCAATAAAATAGAATAAGGCGGATTTAAGAAGACCTAATAGAAGCTTTCTCTTCTAGAAGGATCTTCCTCTAGATGCTTCTTTTTAGTATAAATAGGAGTC
>WSFP011511347.1:0-13075 GCA_009831015.1 Picea engelmannii | reverse complement strand
TCTTCCACTCGCTTGTCCCCTCTCTGTTGTCATGTCATCACCTTTCATCTCCCTATCCCTTCATGCCATGTTTCTCCCACTCCATTCCACCTCCACCTGTGTTGTTTTTTTCCCCACTACACCTACCACCACAACCTCCCCTTCACCTCCTCATGACCTTCCCATGCCACATCATCTCCATCCCATCACACCTCAACGCCTGCATTCTGATGACTATGCTATCCTAGTCATCATCCACTATCATGTCTTTCCACCTAGCCACCGAGCATGTATCATAGCATGATGATCCCGCACTAATCACCTCGCCAACTCCTCCTCGATAGATTCCATGTTTTCCTGCTAATATCTTAGTAGAGGTCCAACGAAACACAAGTCACCACAATCAGCATCCAAAGACCAATCACAGTGACAGGTGCCACATTTGACTTCTACCCACTTCAATCCTGATGAAGTAGTTAATGAAAGCAAGGAAGTTGGTTGAGACATTGTCTCCTTCCATAAATAGAAGGTTAGAGAGGGAAAAATCATAGAAGCAAGTTGTCAGTTCCGTATTCTAGAGATCACGTCTGACAGAGGATTGCATGGGTAGTCTGAACAACGTCTGCATACACATCTTGATAGAGAAGCTCATCAACACAAAGGCTTGAACGCATGACATGATCATGCCCTGGGAAATCGGAGCTAGTTCTGAGTATATGTAGGCATTTTTTCCATTTTTTGAGTGTCGATGGTTGAGCTAAGTTCTCGTATTGTAAAGTTTTAATGAAGCCTCTGGTTCTCCGATTATGTGTTGCAATTCTTGACTTCTTGTTTTGTGACAGTCAACCTTATTTTTCATCTCTTCTTCTTCTGATACTGAAGGCTCGGGCATGGATGATCCAGTCGAGTTGTTGTAACCATATTTTGATGTATGTTTGATTGCAATATTGTTATAGTGTCTTCAGTTTCCTAAAGTTTTGGATCCAAGAGGATCTTGTATTTGACGATTTTCCTCCTTAGGCTGCTAGAAGACCTGATGTCCATAGTATACCTTTACATTTTCTCCTCAAGTTCTTCCTTCTACTCACCGTTACTACAACTTACTGATTGAATTTGGATCAAGACCTCATTTTTCTGCACACACCATCCCAGATTTCTGAGTTAAAGTGATATAATCCTGAGTCTGTGTCCATTAGACCCCCCTTAAAATTTATTCATTGTGACATACAAACTGATGGGTACTGGGCTTACCTCCCCTACAATCAGGAGGTGACTTCTAGTGATAACATTTCTGGCACCGTTGTCGGGGATGAATTGAATATTTTCCCTAGGATAGAACGACAATGAGATTATGATTTTGAAGGTGCATCAGATATCAAAACCATTGAAGATTGCAACCTGCACCTGGCGACTCCATTGATACGAATCTATTGTTTCAGCTATGGCTTCCAGAGGCAAACACATGAGGTCTACTCCATAGCTGCCTTTAGAAACACTTGAAGCTGACCCAGAGAAATTCATCAGAAGATTAGAGACCCTTGAGGAAGGTACTTCAACTGCTGAACCATGTATTTCTAATGCTTTTCACCATCCTCCTATAGAAAATCCAATATTTTCTTCTCAGTCTCATGTTATACCATTTGTTGGAGTTTCCAGAAGTTTAAATTTTGGGAGTGTTCATGTTGATTTCTCCCCTCCTGGTCTTGGATTGGAGGGAGAAAGCTTTGACACTCCTACCTCCCCTGAAGTGGTACCCTAGTTTAAACCTGAGACCTCAGAAGATTTTCCCACTCCGAGCTTTGTCACCCCTCCCCCTGTTAGAGTTGTTGATTGTATAGGAGGGGAAATATCAGTTCCCTCGAGCCCTATGACCTTTTCTCCAGATCCTCGGGTGTTTCCCTTTGTTCCCAGAAGCACACCTCTAGTCTCCCCTGTTCAAGCTACATCTCCTCCTAGTTTTCCTCCAGCTATCATCTTTATGGCAGGCACTAATCCCCCTAGGAACAGAATGGATGACATAGTGGCTGCAAGATATGCCCCTCTGGTCTTACCTCAACCAATGAATTCTCTCCCTGCTGGAGATTACCTAAAATACATGCCCAAATTCACAGGAGAAGAAGACATAACCACTGAAGAACACCTTGTTTCCTTCTAGAGTTATGCAGACAATCTGAATATCGAAAACGAGGATGTGTGGATGAGAGTCTTTGTTCAGAGCCTCGATGGTGAGGCTAGGAAATGGTTTAGTGGATTTACCCCTGGATCCATTGCTGGGATTGAGGATTTAGATGATGTTTTCTTGAGATAATGGGGGGATAAAAAAGACTTTATGTATTATAGCACATAATTTGGGTCCCTAAAGAGAAAAGAGGGAGAATCTATCTCTGATTTCTCCAAAAGATTCAAAAAAATGTACAATAAGATCCTTGCTAAGATAAAGCCTACAGAATCCTCTACCAAAGTAACTTATTTTAGTGCTTTTGCCCTTGATTTCTGCCTCATGTTGAGAGAGAGAAGAGTTACTTCCTTGGCGCATATGCAATATGCAGCCCTAGAAGTAGAGTCCAATGTATTGGCATTTTACAGACTTAGAAATAAAGATGACAGAGACAGAGGAAGGTGAAGATCTGAAGCCTCAACCTCTAGTTCTTTTGCATCCCACCCTCAAGTAGATGAATTGACCAAACTGGTAAAATCACTTTCTACAGAAATGGAGAAGATGGAATTAGAAGGGAAGAAAGGTTATAAAAACACCCAAAATGTTGATAGCAGAGGTAACTTTAGAAGACCAAATAATACCCCTCAGATACTCCCAAGAGAGCCTCGAAACAGAGACAGGGATGATCAGAAAATCCAAACCCCTCTCCAAAATAATATCGTAGTTGATGAAGAAGGAGAGGAAGAAGAGCTTGATCCTGAAATCCATTTTCTTGGAGACACCTCCCCATTTCCCCATCTAACCCAATCTTAACATGAGGAGTCCCTCATGGACAACCAAATAAATGAGTTGAGTAAAGGGGAGAGTACCAATAGTAGTCATAATAAATATAACCTCAGGTCTAAGAAGAAAGAAGGGAAGTATGACATCCCCGATCAGCCTTCCAGAGCAGAGAATCCTGCTAAAGGCGCAACAAACAGTAGCAAGGAAAAGAAAACATAGAACCCCTCACCAATAGCCAAAGGTCTTGTCCTAGAAGTAAAAGAAATTTTGAAGCCCCCCTCCTATTTTAACTTTGAGCATGAAATTCAAAATATTAGAATCCCTGTACCCCTTTCAGAGCTGGTCAAGCACGAAGATTTTAAAAGTTCCCTCTCTAACTGTTGCACTCTGAACCATCATGTCATCCCACAGACTTAGTAAACCTTCAACATGAAAAGCCAACAGTTATCTTAGGTCCATTGATAGAATATAAATAAGATTCCTCCACTCCCTTCTACATCTCACTGAACATACATGATAAGGTGCTACATAATTTTTTGATTGACTCAGGGGCATCTCATAATCTCATGCCCAAAACTGTCATGGATGAACTTGGGTTATAAATCACAAAACATTATCATGAATTGTATTATTTTGAATCAAGGAAAGTGCAGTGTCTCGAGGTCATCAAACATCTAATTGTGACCTTGTTTCAGTTGCCCATGAAAAAGGTTTTCATGGATATCATAGTAGTTGATGTTCCCCCCAAGTTTGGCATGCTCTTTTCAAGATCTTGGATAAAGATACTTGGGGGAACATTGCAGATGGACCTCACATATGCTACCATTCCTATGTTTGTGGGGGAGAAAAGAAGACTGTACAGAGAAGCTCAGTTGGCCTACATTATTAGTGATGAAGCAGACCCCACCAACCATCCTATTTTTGCACTTGATACTGATTTGGGATCCAGCTTATTGCAGTTCACTGATGCTCCTGAGCTCCCTCTTGAAATTAGAAAGCATTCCCTTAATCTTTGTGAAGATTCTCCTTTGATTACCTTTGTTTGGAAAATGTTCTTTGATGGAGCCTCTTCTATAGAAGGTGTTGGTGCTGGAGTGGTATTTGTTTCACCTGTTCAAGAAATTATATCTATGTCCTACAAATTAGAATTTGAAACTACCAATAATGTGGAAGAATATGAAGCTTTTGTTTTGGGTTTGAGGGTTGTAAAAGACATGGCAATTGAAGAACTATCAGTGTTTGGGGATGCTGAATTAATTGTCCATTAGATAAAAAAATATGTATCAAGCCAAGCACCCTCGGCTTAGAAGTTATAGAAATGAAGTCTGGGATCTGGTTGACAGTTTTTTCTTGGATTTCAAAATTTCATTTATCCCAAGAGAAGAGAATTCCATGGCTGATTCTCTAGTTGTTTCAGCAAGTAATTTCAGAGTCCCTCTGCCACCTAAGCTCAGGTATGATGTAGAAGTGAAATATAGGCCCTCTATACCTGAAAATGTCAAGCATTGGAAAGTGTTTGAGGATGATCATGAGATCAAAAGATTCTTGGAGACTGTTGATAAGTTTTCTTCATTACACATTGATCAAGACTCTGATGCTGAAATAAATCCTCACGATGATGCTTTTCTGGAAAAATCTGCTAATCATCATATTTTCCAATTGCCCAACGATCATATCCCAAAGGGACTAGTTCCTTTGGAAAGACTACTTGATAGAAATGATGTGGCAGTAAAGGGCAACATTTCAAATGAGGATGTTGATGTAGCTGAGTGAAATATCGGTATAGAGAAGGATCCAAAATTTGTCAAGTTGTCAAGCAGCCTGTCAAGGGAACAAAGGACTAAGTATGCTAAGATATTAAGAGAATTCGTTGATGTGTTTGCCTGGACCTATGAATACCTCAGAACTTACAACACAATTTCCATTGATCATAAGATCCCATTGAAAGAGGAGGCCAAATCATTTAGACATAAATTAGGACAAATAAATCCTATGTTGCTTCCTATTATGGAAAGGGAGGTAAAGAAGTTGTTGGTCGCCCAAATCATTGTCCCTTTGAGATATTCTGAGTGGGTAGCCAACCTGGTCCTAGTAAGAAAGAAGAATGGAGAAATCAGACTGTGTGTCGATTTTAGGAACCTGAACAGAAGCTCCAAGAAGGAAAATTACCCCTTGCCAAAGATGGAACACATATTGCAGAGGGTGACAGGTGCATCTAGGATGTCCATGATTGATGGATTTTCTGGCTATAATCAGATCTCGGTCCTGCCTGAAGACAGAGAAAAGACAACCTTCACCACTCCTTGGGGTACATTCATGTATGCTAAGATGCCCTTTGGATTGATGAACGTAGGGGCAAACTTTTAGCGAGCTATGGACATCGCCTTCATTGGGGAAAAAGATAAATTTGTAGTAATCTACCTGGATGACATCACAGTTTTTTTCAAGTCTGACAAGGAACATCATCAACATCTGAGGAAGGTCTTCTTGAAGTGCAAAAAATTTGGTCTTTCCCTGAATCCCAAAAAGTCTTTATTTTCCATAAAGGAGGGAAAATTGTTGGGGCACACAATATCATCTGAGGGGGTCAGAATTGATTCAAACAGAGTGGAAGCTATTCAAACCTTGCCACTTCCTCTATCCAGGAAGGAAGTCTAGTCTTTCTTAGGAAAAAATAATTTTCTGAGAAGGTTTGTTTCAATTTTTTTTGAATTGGTAAAGCATATTACTGCCATGCTCAGGAAGGGGAATGAAGTGAAATGGAATGTTGAGTCTAGAAATTATTTCGACCAAATCAAGAAGGCACTAAATAAGGCACCTGTGCTTATCAGTCTTGATTACTCCAAAGATTTTCTTGTTTTTTCTTTTGCTTCTTTTGATACAGTAGCAGTTGTTTTATTGCAGAAGAATGTTGAAGGGCTAGAGCAGCCTATTTCATTTTTCAGCAGAGCATTGAGAGATGCAGAGATAAAATATGAAATCATGGAGAAACGTGTCTATGATTTAGTGAAATCCCTCAAGGCTTTCAGATTCTATGTCCTGTATTCAAAATTTATTGCATATGTTCCTTCAGTTTCTATGAAGGACATTCTCATTTAGCTTGACATAGATGGAAGAAGGAGTAAGTGGATTGCCAAAATCCTTGAATTTGATATGGAAATAAAACCCACCAAATTGGTTAAAGACCAAGGTTTATCCAATCTATTGGATGAATATAATTGAAAATCTTTGGGGGTTAACTTCATCAACACCTGCTCAGAAAATCAACAAGTTGAGTTGTCTCATACAGACTCACAAGTCAACCCTCCATTGGCATAGTGCACCTGGTATAAAGACATCATATTTTGTTTGCTGGAGTTGCGACCTCCATATGGTCTAGGAAAAAGAAAGGCAAGAGATCTTAATCTCAAGGCAATTAAATATTTCTTTATTGATCATGTTTTGTATTGGAAAGACCCTCTGGGAGTTCTTTTAAGATGTTTAGACCCACGAGAAGCCCAAAATATTATGTTTGATTTTAATGATAGTCTATGTGGGGGACATCACTTCTGGAGAACCACAACCTATAAGATTCTCAGGGCTGGATATTTCTGGCCTACTCTATTCACTGATGTTTGTGCAAGGATCATGGTTTGTGTTAATTGTCAGAAATTATTCGGGAAGTAGCAGCTCAAGTCTTTTCCATTGAAGCCTGTGGTAGCTTCAAGACCCTTTCAATAGTGGGGTCTGGATTTTATTGGGGAAATTCATCCTTCTTCAAGTAGTCAACACAGGTGGATCTTGACTGCCACTTATTACTTTACCAAGTGGATAGAAGTTATCCCCACAAGGAGTGCTTCTCACTAGGTAATCATTGGTTTTCTTGAAGACATCATGGAAATATTTGGTTGTCCGAACAGAATCATCACGGATAATGCCATATATTTCAAGGATGAACCATTGATCAAGTTTTGTGAACAGATTGGAATTTCACTGATTCACTCAACTCCTTACTATCCCCAAGGGAATGGACTGGAAGAGTCCTCAAACAAAAGCCTTATAAAAATTATCAAAAGACTGCTAGAGGAAAACAAGAAAGCATGGGATTCAAAGCTCAAATTTTCTTTCTGGGTTGACAGAGTGACAACAAAGAAATATCTAGGTACTCTCCTTTTTAGCTTGTATATGGAGTTGAGGCCATCTTTCCTTCTCAAATCGCCTTTCCAATGGAAAAATTATTCCAATACTACCAAGGGGAGCCTGATGATATGATCAGAAGAATGCAATAGTTGGTAGAAATGCAACAGAATAGAGAGCGGGTATTGGACAAAGCACATGAACATCAACATAAGATCAAGCATGCTTTTGACAAGAAAGTAAGAAAAGAGGATTTCCAGCTGGGAGATATGGTACTCAAATGGGATGCACCCAAACATGACAGGGGAAAGCATGGTAAATTTGAAGCCCTGTGGATCAGACCCTTCAAAATCTCTAAGAAATTTCCAAATAACACTTACAGGTTGTAGAATTTGGAGGGTGAGGAAGTTTTTGGTGGCCCTGTTAATGGGCATTTTCTGAAAAGGGTTTTTGTTTGAGCCATGAGTGGCTCCTTCATGCCATTGTAAATATCAAATTTTTTTTTTTTTAATGGCTCACTCCACAACCCAACTAAGGCACTGAATCTTCTAAAGTTCTTAGATCCTCGCAGGGAGGACTCTATCCCCCATGGAGACTAATGTTATCACATATTATTGGTAAAGGGGTGTTGTTTTCCCTTAGGAAGCGACATCATGGTGAATTTATGCGTTCAAGGGGGGATAAAAAACCAACAAAATATGTTTTATCCTAGGTTTTTCGGCAAAATGATGGTTGATCACATTGTGCCAAAGAACGTGCTCAGATCTTCGGTCGATCTTGGAGCACTCAGATAAATGACTCTTCACGTTGTTCGAACCCCCTCCAATATTCTACCTTTAACCCAAGGGGGGTCCAATCAAGTGGTTTGGCAAGTGTGGGCCCCCCACTATGTGGTGCATCCTCGCTATGCTCGGACCCCCCCCCAGACTAAAACTCTTACCGCCTACCCCCCCCCACTTCGATCAGACAACTTACTGCCTCCGTTGACCACCCTCACTCCTGCCAACAACTGTTTTCCACTCACCTGTCCCCTCTTTTTTGTCACATCATCACCTTTCATCTCCCTATCCCTACATGCCATGTGTCTCCCACTCCATGTTGTCTCCACCTGTGTTGTTGTTGTCCCCATTGTGCCTACCACCGAAGTCTCCCCTCTACCTCCTCGTCACCTTCCCATGCCACATTATCTTCGTCCCATCACACCTCAACACCTACATTTTGACAGTTACGCTATCCCAGTCATTCTCTACTATCACATCTTTCCACCTGGCCACCGAGTATGTATCGTAGCATGTTGAGCCCACACCAATCACCTCGTCAACATCCACGTCTGCCTACTAATATCTTAGCATAGGTCCAGTGAAACACAAGTCACCACAATCAGCATCCAAAGACCAATCACAGTGACAAGTGTCGTGTTTGACTTCTTCCCACTCTGATCCTGATGAAGCAGTTAATGAAAGCAAGGAAGGTGGTTGAGACATCATCTCCTTCCATAAATAGAAGGTCAGAGAGGGACAAATCGTGAAAGAAGGCTGTCAGTTCCATCTGCCAGAGATCGTGTCTGACAGAGGACTACATTGGTAGCCTGACCAATGTCTACATGTGCAGCCTAATAGAGAAGATCATCAATGCAAAGCCTTGAATGCATGACATGATTGCACCTTGGGAAATCGGAGCTATTTCTGATTATATGTAGGAATTTTTTCCACTTTGTTAGTGTCGATGGTTGAGCTAAGATCTCGTATTGTAAAGTTTTAATGAAGCCTCTGGTTCTCTGGTTATGTGTTGCAATTTGAGACTTTTTGTTTAATGACATTCAACCTTCTTTTTCATCTCTTTTGCTTCTGATACTAAAGGGTCGGGAATGGATGATCTCGTCGATTTGTTGTAACCATATTGTGATGTGTGTTTGATTGCAGTATTTTTAGAGTGTCTTCAGTTTCCTAAAGTTTTGGATCCAAGAGGATCTTGTATTTGAAGATTTTCCTCCTTAGGCTGCTAGAAGACCTGATGTCCATAACAGACCTTTACATTTTCTCCTCAATTTCTTCCTCCTACTCACCCTTACTACAACTTACTGACTGAATTTGGATCAAGACCTCATCTTCCTGAGCACACCAGCCCAGTTTTCTGAGTTAAAGCGATATAATCATGAGCCTGCGTCCATTAGACCCCCCCCCTAAAATTTATTCATTGTGACATACAAACTGATGGGTACTAGGCTTACCTCCCTTGCAATTAGGAGGTGACTTATAGTGCTAACAGAGTACATATGATATTCATAGATCGTGTTTAATCATGATATATACACTTGTGGATTGGTTAATGAGGGTTTTTCCTTTTCCATTTCATGTACAACTAGTGATATGAGATGCTAATGACTTGTATTTTTACCATGACAACATTCAAGGTAAAAAACAAGGGGCTTAGGCCTTAAATGGTGATTCTATGGCTTGTAGGCCATGCATAGCACCTTAAACCATGACACATTCCTTTTGTAAGGTATCATTTTCCCAAGGGTGGTATACATGTATAATTCTAAGGTTTTGAAAAACATGAACATGTCTATTATCCCATATCACTATTCAAGTCTATAGAATATGGGATTAAGCCCTATACAAAACATCTAAGGCACATGGACCATGCACAAGTCCTTGGACCATGAAGCATCCCTTATAGAAGTAATTATGTACCAAGAGTGGGACACATTCTAATATTTGGTTCATCAAGGATGGGCCTCTCAACATAAGAAATGCCTTGGTGATAAAAGTTAGGGGTTTGGGTTCTAAATGCTAGATTTAAGCAATTATTTGAGATGCTAATAACTTGTATTTTTACCATGACAACATTCAAGGTAAAAAACAAGGGCTTAAGCCCTAAATGATGCTTCTATGGCTTGTAGGCCATGCATAGCACCTTAAACCAAGACACATGCCTTTCGTAAGGTATCAATTTCCCAAGGGTGGTATACATGTACAATTCTAAGGTTTTGGAAACCATGAACATGTCTATTCTCCCTCATAAACAATTATTTGAGATGCTAATGACTTGTATTTTTACCATCACAACATTCAAGGTAAAAAACAAGGGGCTTAAGCCCTAAACGATGCCTCCATGGCTTGTAGGCCATGCATAGCACCTTAAACCATGACACATGCCTTTCATAAGGTATAAATTTCCCAAGGGTGGTATACATACAATTCTAAGGTTTTGAAAACCATTAACACATATATTATGCCATATCATGGTTCAAGTCTATAGAATATGGGATTAATCCCTATATAAAACATCTAAGGCATTGCATGGATCATGCATAAGTCCTTAGACAATGAAACATCACTTATAGAAGTAATTGTGTCCCAAGATTGGGATATATTATAATATTTGGTTCACCAAGGATGGGCGTCTCAACATAAGAAATGCCTTGGTGCTAAAAGCTAGGGGCTTGGGTTCTAAATGCTATATTTAGGGTAGATGGGTCATGCATCAACACTAGACTACATGGAATACTCTTATGATAACATATTTGTCTTGGTAGTGTGATATGGGCCCAATTTCGAGGCTTATAACATTGATGATGGGCCTTATTTCCAAGTACATGGTTCAAGGGAAAAAACCATTTCCCTAGGAACCATATATTAATTCTAAGTCTAGTAGGTTATGCACATGCCCCCCAATCATGACCAGGGATCTTAATTTGGAAGGATTATTTAACCCACAAGTGGAATATGGGTGCACATTTGAGGATTTCCACATTAGGGATGGGTCTCTTCATTCAAGACATGGTAAAGGGACAAAAATAGTATTTTAGGTCATATACATTGCTTTTGTGGCTCATGGGAAAATCACAGGGCCTTAACCAAAGACAAGACATTCATAAGAAATATTTGTCCCATGAGTGGTATACGAGCCTAATTTTAAGGTTTGGTGCATAAAGGATGATGTTTTTGGCCCAAAACATCATTCAAAGAAAAATCATAAGGGCTTAGGCCTTAAAAACTACTTTTAGGTCTTGTGGGCTAGGCATTAGGACCCAAACACTAATTTATATAAATGCTTAGGTATTAAGGGATAAGAACTTATGATCATATAGGTAAGTGATCTATTTGAGTACTCATTGTTTTATCCTACACCCTCATTGAGCTTGATCCCCTATTCAGGGGGTAGCGCCTAATTTAGGGGGTTGCATTGGTTGGGTGGAAAATGACCTTTCCATATGATTCCCCCCTTGTTGACATCCTACTTGTCAAATATTGGTTTGGACTAGAAGGTAGTCATCGACAAGGTGAAAGACATAGTTGATCTACTATTACTTAGACATTTTTTATTTACTTAATTTATATATTATATATTATATATATTATAATATATAATATATAATATATAATATATAATATATAATATAATATACATAATATAAATTAAATATTATATTATATATAATTTGTAAACTATATATTATATATATATATATATAATAAACACAAAAAAAACAAATATACCAAACAAAAAATCAAAAAACAAAACTTACATTTCAAACATTTCAACCTGCACGCAAGGAGAAACAACAAAAATTTCACATTTCAAATTGTGCGTGAGGAGAAGGAGGTCGAGGCTATGACACATCAGAGAGAGGAGGGAACACTAGAGAGGAGGGCACACTAGAGAGGAGGGAACGTCAATTCAAACCTGCAGATGAGGAGGAGGTCGAGGGAACACTGGAGAGAGGAGGGCATGTGAGGAGAAGGAGAGGAGGGCACGTCGGAGAAGAGGACACGTCAAAGAGGAGGGAACACCAGTTCAAGCCTATGCGCGAGGAGGAGTTCGAAGGAAAGTTGGAGAGAGGAGGGAAAGTGAGGAGAAGGAGAGGAGGGAATTCTAGAGAGAGGAGGGCATGCTGAAGAGGAGGACATGTTGGATAAGGAGATTGAGGGCACACCATGAGAACTAACAAATCAACAGTCAATTCAACATGGTTTTAAGTCTCCCTGCCAAGCCTTGCAAATTCTCATTTTGTGTATATTTAATTCTCACATGGATGGTTTTAAGAAACTATGAGCTAAGGTCCCATATTCATTTTTGTTTCCCAAATTTTATTTACAATTTTCTTGTGATTGACACATTCGTGGAATCATTTTGTGTTCTCATCTCTATTGAGAGCCATATTTCTCTTCTTTTAAGTCTTCTGGTATTTTCCTCATCAACAACCAACTTCCTTTTTTTCTGTTCCAATTCCCTAATTTGATTGTTAAGAAAATCATTGGAAACCCATCTATCTCAGTACAAATTAGGGCCTCAACATTGATTTCAACAAATAATAGTTCTATATCACCCTGAACCTTTTTTTGATGGGACCAAGCTATAATTACCTTCTTCATGGACCTCAAATTTGATTCGAATTGAATACTTGTTGGTTCCCTAAGAGTGGCATCACAAACTCTTCCTCCTCCAATTTGGAGTGAGTTGGATGGACTCAATATCAACTATCCCAATATCTTCCATTTTCGTTTTGAAAAAAATAAAATAGAGGATAAGGGTGTGCTACATTCCCCTAAATATCCGCTCTACTTAAAGTGAAATTCAAACCCCCTCCTAGAATTATGATCCCTTGCTTCAAAATTCTTGATCATAGAGAGCTTTCCAACAAGACTCTCTATATTCACAGGGTCCATATATATTCAAAACTATGAACAAATCCCCTAGCTCCTAGGAGAAGAGTCCACACCTATACCATAGTCAAGTAAAATAGATCTAAATAGACTTAAATACATTTTCCTCGACTTAGTAATAATCCCCCTAATATGTCTACTGAAGCAACAGAGATAAATTCCAACCCACTAATAACTAAGCCAATTTACTCGGTATCCTTTCCTCATCACCCATTATTTCCTAATTTATAATAATAATACTAATTAATGGTAGCTACTTGACCTAAATGAAAAAAACAACAACAACATTAGGGTTTTCTCTAACCCATCATTTCCCTACATGTAGACATATCTATCTAGAGTGAGGTATGTATTCGCCCCCCCCCCC